>JAQIUQ010007404.1:222500-228406 GCA_030378365.1 Hybognathus amarus | reverse complement strand
TTATGTCAGTAGTTTTCTTGGTTCAGTTATCATGTGCTTCTCATCCATACCACCTAACCATCCAGTCATCTATCCTCCATCCATCCATCCATCCATCCATCCATCCATCCATCCATCCCATACATACAATCCACACCATACATACATCCATTTATTATTTTATTTTATTTCAAACATGCACACACACACACACATACACACACACATATATTTTCAAGAGTTGTCAGAAGTGTTCTGCTCAACTGATTATCTAATCATCAGGGTTGCCAGAGTTAGACATTGCTTCTTTCATCGGTTTCCCCTGTTTAGGATCCCAGTAGCCCCTGATTTTATCCCACAAGGCCCTGCCTTCACAATAGCTCATTGTATTTTAGCTTGAGTGAAATCATTCTTCTCTTGCTTCAAGTGCTGGAACGTTTCCTCGCCAGGTTTGATATTTCAAGGAGAAGTCACTCAAATTCTCATGAAAGTGGCTGGTCATGAAAATCCAACCTGAACCTTCCAGAACCTCTCCTGGCTCTCATCTGGTTCAGTTGCGGTCTGTAGTTAACAACACAACCTTTCCGTGATCTGTAAATCCTCAGTTCCTGGCCGGATGTTCTGTGCGCTAGGGGAAGTCGTTGCTTTATCAGAAACACAATATGGTTTCTCCCTGTGGCTGTAGTGGGAAGGCTGAATGTGTATGAATGGATCCAGGAGGTTGTGATAAACAGCCATTACTAAAACCTTGTTCTCTTATTCAGACTGTTGATGAAAAGCCACTCACGGTGTTGAGTTAGTGGGCTGACGTACGGCCGCTCGGGGCCGCCACTCTGCATGGTAATTATAAACAGTTACACGTCGTTCTGGGACCGAGACCACAGCTGAAAGGAAAAACCCAACACTGCTCCGTTATGTACGGCTTTCTTGTAGTCGAGTAGAAAATGTTTTGAACTTTAACATACATGGAAAAGATCTACTGTGACTTATCATTAGCTGACATTCTGCACATAGTAATAGTACTAAGTACACTCAAATAAATTATTATTTAAACTAACTTAATAAAATTATGGACAGTGGTTAAACACAATCAAATTATTTTAAATTTATGTAAGCTCCTTGTGTTGTGACAACACAACTGAATGAGTGACAATCTATATGAAATAGTAATGCACAAACAAATCCATGGAATTGCTTCCTGTAACTTAAATCGCTGAAGTTTAGTGAGCATGCTTTATTTTTTTTTAGTTTTTTTTAAAACTGCCACTGATAAGAGGAAAAGTATGAAGGATTTCTAGACTATAGCTAGCTATTGGCTAATAATAGCACTTATTAACATTTAAATGCTAAAATTTTATATGCATTTTTAGCAAGATGATCAGTCCACAACAGTGTGCGAAATACCCATCAATATTTGGGGAGGGGTTGGGTCCCCTTATCTCCCGATTGTTGCGCAATATCGCAACTAATTTTGTCTATGCAGTATATAAACAAATGCAATAGTCTGTTTATTAATGTTTTTACTCTATGTGTGAAGTTTTTGGAGGATTTATTATATATTTTAAATTTATATAAATACATCAATTTAAAACAATTATACATATCAGCTTTTGTTATAAAAAAAATAATAATAATAATATTAACCCAAATTTCTAAATTTAATTAATGGTGATAACATGGATCTATGTTGACATGAGCTCTACTATATGCTTTTTGCTCATCTTTGGGACGTGCAGCTGTAATAGATATCTTTTCACGAGTTTTACTGTATGGATTCATATCTAAATATTATTCATATTATGAAATTATAATAATAAATAATACATATAATAATAAACAATTATAATAAAAAATGAATATTTGGCAGATTTAGCCTTTTTTGTTAACCAAACCTGAAAGAGAAAAGTTGAGTTTTAGAGTTCATCATTTATTTCAGTTTTTTTTCTTCTTTCATACAATTATACAAATGTAATCTACACGTCAGTTACAAACTGTAACAGAACAGAAATGAACAGTCATAAAGAATGCTCAAGGGTCAAGTTAAAATACACCAAAGATGCCTTTGCTCGACTTCTTGTGGTTGCCGTCCTGCCTCAGAGGATTCTTTTCGCAAATCAAACCATGATCAATTTAGAGTTTGCTAACTTATTCGTATCGGTCTGATGCGCGCGAGGAATTGGATCATGATGATGAGGTTGTGCGCCTAAAAACGCGTAGAAAACGCTCAGCGCGCCGCATTCTCCTTTTTCCAAAGCGCTAGGGCGGTTGCGCTCCGGTTGGTTCTTGTAATGTGACCTATTGTACGCTTATGGTGTGCTTGCGGCATTCTGAGAAGTTGAGATGTTTTTATCTCGATGCGGCGCGGACGTGCCTGGAAAAAACGAGCGCGTTGCACCGCGACCGCGTCGCTTCCATTATGAGTGCGCAAACCGCGCGCCTCCATTTGAAATAATGAACTTGAGCGCGCAAAAGACGCGATATGTGAACGGGCCCTTAGTCGGTAGTAAGATCAGCGTGCCGTCAATAAACGGTGCACATAATAGGCTCATTTACGGGGCGTTCCGGCTAATATGGGACAGACGGTAATCCTACTTGTACTTGTGCTGGTAGCAGTTGCAGCGAATTTTACCTCAGCGTTTGCCGCGTCTTCGGAACACTCGACTGGCTTCTGTTGGCCTACATGTTCTTCACTGAGTGGGAGAGGATCCTCTTTTCTGGTAGAGTGGGCCTGCACCAGCATCGTCTTTCGGTGCCTCTTTATCTCTGAGTGCCAACTTTTTAGATGTGAACCCAAAGTCTGTGAGTGATATACACTCGGATTTATTTTTCGCTTACTAGCCATTTTTAGTGACTTCTCAAAGTTTCTGCTTTTTGGCGCATATGGCTAATTTGCATAGTACGTGCACTGGCTGGCTCCGCTTTGCAAAAAATAAACACATTTGTGATTGTGAATAAATGTTTTTTTTTCTGAATACTGGACATGGTGGGCTTTAAAACATTTTAGTGACCATTAGTGACAAATTATTATTTATTATTTTTTTGATAAAATTTGAGACCCCCTTGAAATTTTTCTCTTGAGGCTTTCATGGGGGTCTCATGGGTTAATCGGGGGGATTTTTTTTCATTGCAATATAAAGCATTCCAAAAAACTTTTCCGAAATACTAACAGAAATGAAAAACTCTAGATTAACTTTATATTTTCTCCAAGGCCATGCACCTTGTCACCTTCTTTACACGCCATCCTTATCCAATACTTTGGAAATCAGATTTTTTTGAATTGCAGAATTAAACCATTTACACTACATCAGTTTAATGATTGATAATTAAGTATAGTGAACAATTACACTGGTTAAGTTAATTAAACGCAATACAATCGTGTAGGATTCTGGTGGTAAAAGAAATATATGTGTGTTCCAGTACTTGAACAAAAAAAAATCGAGGTAAAAAGAACCACAAAACCAGTTTTTGAGTATAAATTCTGCTGTAAAAACTGAGATTATTTGTGATTAAAAATCATTGGGGAATGTAACATCAGTTTAAAATAAATAAGGTTATTAGAGGTTATTAAAGGTTATTAAAATTAGTTCATCCAGAAATTAACCCTCATGTCTTTCCAAAACTTTATGACTTCACGCTGTCAATTTTTGGGATTGACAACTGTCATTAATTTGCGCCTCAAAATACACTCTGTATTGAATGTGCAACAGGATTTAAGCTAGTATTATTTATCAGTAACCATAGTGATTGTGACCAAAGTAATATCAAAAATGGCGACATCTATAAAACTGAAAAGTCTTTACTATCTATAGTATCACTTTTGACACGAACAGGAGTCCAAATCGAGCCGTGAGTTCATCCATCAAAAAAAAAGTATTTTAGAAATATGTAAATAATAATAATAAGTGAAAAAAATTAATTTCCCCCCCATTTTTATTTAACATTTAATATTATTATATGAATTGTCCATATACAGATAATTCTGAGATTGTTACAGATGCAGATATATAGATATTGGCTCCGCTGCACACCTGCATGAAACTCCAGTCTCCATTCATTGTAACTGGGTGAATGTGTGTGAGCAGTACAATTCTCTTAAATTTCACCTTTTGTGTTCAATGGAGGAAAGAAAATCATGGGTTTGTAATAGCATAAAGGTGAGTAAATTATAATAGATGTTCATTTTGGGGTGAACTATTGCTTCAAGAGAGGAATTGAAATGCTTCCATTTAGCCATGAAAGAAAAGTGCTACTTATTCTCATACTGTATATAATCTTATGTTTTATTTCAATGAGGTAAGCATCTCAGTGCAATTAAATGTCATCTAAATGTATTAGTTTTTCAACTGAATCTAAAAGTACTCATTTTCTATTATTCAATTGTAGAAATTAATGTAATTAAATAAAAAGCCAATGTAAGAGTTGTAATTACTGCACTGCAATTACAGCAATGTAATGTAAAGAGCCTAGACAAATGCAAATGCTATCTTTATCTCTTTAGTAGCACAAAAACGCTCTTCCTTTTCCCCCACTGGCATTAACAACATTTCTTCGCAGCATCATTTTCATATTTGCCTAATGAATTTCAGTATCCTCACGTGTCTTTACTTTTTTTTGTCAGGTGTTCCCTCTGGGCCAAGAAATGTCATCTCCATCGTGAACGAGACCTCCGTGACTCTGGAGTGGCACTCCCCGCGTGTGAGACAGGCGGGCGCGAGGACGTCATGTACAATATTGTTTGTAAGAAATGCCAAGCGGACCGCCGATCCTGTTCCCATTGCGATGATAATGTGGAATTTCAGCCCCGGCAGCTGGGACTGACCAAATCCAGAGTCTTCATCAGTAACCTTCTGGCACACACTCTCTACACGTTTGAGATCCAGGCGGTGCAACGGTGTCAGCCAACAAGAGCCCAGTATCCTGCCCAGCACGTCTCCATTGACATCACGACCAACCAGGCTGGTGAGTGATTACTCTTTCATGAAGCCAAACAAGATTATGCTTGATTAAAACAAGCTTATGCGATACAATACAGCCCACAGCAACAGAATATAACCCTGCTGAGGAAGAAACAGTTTAGACCAGTTCATATTCCAGAAATGGAATTGAGTCTTAATCAGTTTTAGAATGATCAGTTCTGGTGTGTTACAAACTAGTTACATTTAGATAGTTAAGATGGTTGTTGTTGGAGGTAAACTGTCTTGACTGGTGCAGTGTTTTTATTGGTTTAGCTGATCTTGATTTAAACTAATTTAGGAGGAACTTAGCATCAGAGGTACTCTGATAGCATGTGAAGAAACAGTTTAGACCAGTTCATATTCCAAAAATGGAATCAAGTCCATTGGAAGCTAGACCTACAGCTGAGTCTAGGACCTGGACTAGGACCTGGACTCAGGACCTGGACTCAGGACCTGGACTAGGACCTGGACTAGGACCTGGACTAGGACCTGGACTAGGAACTGGACTAGGACCTGGACTAGGACCTGGACTAGGAACTGGACTAGAAACATGGACTCAGGAACTAGGCTAGGAACATGGACTAGCCTACAGCAAACACTGAACCAGACTATATAAATGTTGAGCAAGCAATGTCATTGGCTGCAGGATCAGCAGAAGCCAATCAGCTTGTGCCATGTGGTAATAATGTAATTTTCAAAATACAAAATAAAAATAGATATAATAATGTACAATAAATAAAAATAAATGATTATTTATTTATATATATATATATATATATATATATATATATATATATATATATATATATATATATATATATATATATATATATATATATATATATGGACTAGGAACTATATATATATATATATATATATATATATATATATATATATATATATATATATATATATATATATATATATATATATATATTTTTTTTCCTACTTTGTTAGCAAAGAAAATTTATA
>JAQIUQ010007404.1:212500-217500 GCA_030378365.1 Hybognathus amarus | reverse complement strand
AAATATACAAATAAAAGGTAACAACAACTAATCTAAAGAAATAGAAAATTAAAAGGTTATAAGATTCCTAAGTGTTTCCATCTGTCTTTTGTGGACAAGGAGAAGAGGGGTTGGTTTAGATGTGTGAAGACTTGTCAGAAACACCTAGTTAGAGACCAACAAAAGAAGCCAAATGCAGTATAATCTTCCAGCAGCTATATCTTTCTATAGCTCCCCTGTTATGTAGATTAGAAGCTTCAGTTTGGATTTGAGGGGGATTTTTGCTCTTATGTTTTGAAGTAATGAGAGAAATACAAGATTCTGTTGCCTAAACATAACAGGATGTGGAACATCGTTGCCGTTTGTATCATTTTT
Source organism: Hybognathus amarus (assembly GCA_030378365.1). Lineage (NCBI taxonomy): Eukaryota > Metazoa > Chordata > Actinopteri > Cypriniformes > Leuciscidae > Hybognathus > Hybognathus amarus. The sequence continues at coordinate 217,146 of JAQIUQ010007404.1, read as the reverse complement.
AAAGTTTCATGGTCTAATTGAGGCATGTTCACTGGAAACTACAATGGAGAGCTTTATAAAGGCAGTATTAGACAGTATTATGGCAGTTTTAGAGTTGTTCTTTTAATAATAATTTATGTTAAAGCTGCAATACCTAAGATTGCATGCCGCTAGAGGGCGCTGACATTCAAAACAACAACTACGGCTTTGCTTGATGACGACGTGGAGGAACGCGGAATGATGGGAACTGTTGTTTTCAACTCCACCGTGGATAAATCAGTCAGACGGGAGTCGAAAATTAGTTGTCATGGATGAGGTAAAGTTCGATTTCTATAAATGTTGCGTTTAATGACATGCTTGTTTTTCATTAAACTGAAATAGCCGCAAGAAAAGTCAGGTTTAAAAGTAAATTAGTTATCACAGATGTTACTGTACGAGTCACTGGACGAAGCTATGGTGGAGAGGGTTTGAAGTCAAATCGTTGCTAATGGATCCTGACTTCGCCCTATGCTGCAATATGCATTTAGTTTTGCATTCATTTACAGAAATCAGCTGCTTGAATGACAATTACTGATGTTATTAGATTTTTCAGGTGATATTCTCAATTCATTCAGTTAACGGATGTTCTGAGGTAAAATTTTCAGACTGCAGACTCAGCAACGATTGTATTTAATTGTACAGTACAATCATAACATAGAACAGACATTATCTTCCTTTCATGTCATTAAACATAACAATATTGCTGGCCATATACTGATGAGAAAGTGCGCGTCCGGTGTGCGATACTGGACTTTGTCCTAGACGTGGCGCGGCTCTTCTCGTCCGGTGTGCGACCCCTTACAGCCAACAGTTCACATTCCGAGAATAATTTGAAAAGAATAATTGTGCACCATTCCATAACAAATGCGCGAAACAAGCTGACGTTTGTTGCTTGATAGACGCTAACGCACAACTACAACTTCCGCATTTGTCCAGGACTACACGTAGTACGAGCGGAAACCGAGGCAACGCGGATATGACGCGATTAACTGGCGACTCCCAGCTCACCCCTGCTCACACGCCCCGTTTCCTTGGTTAAAATCTCAATTTTCTCGCGCATTTAAACATTGTTTGAAACATTTGGAATATTGTAAGTTATCATCTTAACTAAATATATAAAATGTTATATAACATAATATAACTTGTGATTTTGGGATATTTTAATGCAAAAATCTTAGGTATTCCACCTTTAAATGAATATTCACACCAAGAATTAGAACTATAAAGAGTAAGTATAACGATAACTTCATTAGCACCCAAACTCATTAAAGTCATTGTGATTATCAATGTTTGTATCGTTCGTCAGCTGGAAGAAATACAGAATCTTTGTGTTAGAATCTCAGCCCACAATTCCAGTCATTAGCAATGTTTGTTTTGTGAATGAATCATTCTGTTGAGTTAGATCTTTCTCGTGATTCACAAAGAAAAAGATATCTGAATGATTTGTTCACAGATTTGGAAGATGGTCATTTAAAAAAAAAAAAAAAAATATATATATATATATATATATATATATATATGTGTGTAAGCAATAAGTACGAGAGGCTGTGCTGTATCGTGAATAAGTAACGGCTAAAGGGCGTTGTTAGGCACGAACGTCGAAGCGGAGTAACCCCTTGAGCCGTTACTTATTCACGATACAGCACTTGCCTCGAGTATCTTATTGCTTTTATAAAACGGTTGCCACACAATATTTAAGTAAAAAACAATGCTAGTGCAACTTTCTTGAAGTAAAATCACTAAAAACCTACCTTCCGCTGGAAAAAATAATCCCCGAGTGTGAACAGCAACAACGCTCTCCAATGTGTAAAATGCATGAAAGCTCAAATAAAAACAACACAGAACCGCAGTGTTGCGCAGCGATCAATAGAACCGTTGGGTGAAGCGGTCGTAGCCGGGTTTTATCGTGAATAAAGCACAGCTCTTGACCAATCAGAATCAAGGTATTCGAACTAACCGTTTATATATATATATATATATATATATATATATATATATATATATATATATATATATATATATATATATAATGTAAATTTCATACATTTCCTCACCTAAAGCTATCATATGGCCTCAGAAAATGTTGAATACTGTTCATGAAGCTTGAATGTTTGAAGCTTGAATGTTTTAGTGTCCATTCAATGTAATTGCATGTAAAACAGCGACCATTTATCTATTTGTGTTTCACATAAGAAAAAGTCAGGTTTGGGGCGACATGGTGAGTAAACGATGAAAGACTTTTGGTAACTCTTTACTTGAAGGGGTGTGCATAAGACTAACATGACACCTTCATAATCATGTATGAAGATGAAGGAAGTTTTATGCATGTTTGTGACAACTGTCATGTCATTCGCTCAGTTTTGACATTTTTAATGCAAATATGACATTGTTGGAGATGTCTTTGTCATGACAACTTGACATAACTAAGACAACACAACCTGTGATAAACATGACATAGCAGATTAATTATCAAACTTAAGAAACCACCTAGCTTTATTGGTTAACATTACATTAAACTGTCAGGTGGTTGGTTTTGACATTGGCTGTCATGAAGCCATTATAACTTTTTAATGACAATTCAATGTGCACCACTGTAGTTGAGGTCATGAAAAATATTCATGACACACTTATAATGCCTCATGACAGCCAATGTCAAAGCCAACCACATGACAGTTAACTTAATTTTATGTCAAGCTGTCACGACAAAGACACTGACAGATTATGATGTATTGGTTTGTGTCAAGATGTCATAACAAAGACATCAACAATGTCATATTTGCATTCAAAATGTCATTATTGAGCGAAAGACACTTAATGACAGTTGTCATAAACATGCATAAACCCTACTTCATATTCAAGACGTATGTCATGTAATGGTTATGAAGGTGTCATGCCAGTCTTATGCACACCCCTTCAAGTAAAGTGTTACCAAACTTTTAATTTCCGGTCAAACTATTTTCTACAATGTGAGAAGCAGCATTTCTTATTTCAAGAGTCTACATAGCATCTGTTTGGCTTTGTTTTGCAAAGGGAAACTATAACAATTTCCTCTTAAACTGTGATTAGTCCTGTCTCGATCACCTGTTAGTGTGCTTGTTTTGATCCAGTCTAATTGGAGTTAATTGGCGTAATTGGAGCTTCAGTGCGATGCTTGTTTCCAGCTGAACTGAGTCGTTGAGAAGCAGTTCAAACATGACTGCACACGATCTGCAGCGGAGTGTCTTGTAATCGCTCCTCTTGTGACACTAAGAGTTCGGAGCAAACAAACAAAAAGATCATAACATCGGAATCAGACACCTGTCGAGTTTTCCTCCTTCTTCTGTGTGTACGAGAGCAGAACGACGAGGTAAATAAACCTGATTAACATTCGGGCTCTGCTGTGTGTGTGTGACGGTTAAACGTGCTCTTGACAGATAGATACTTAATAGCCAAGCTCTCCTCCGTTGTTATCGCTTTCGGAGACCATAATGAGTCTTTTGCTGTTAATGGGCCCTTCCCATGCGGAGGGGTCTCGGAGGTAAGCTGTAATTGTGTACCAGCACTTCTTGTACCTGATGGAAATGCCAAATGGGGGATGAATGAGATGAAAAACAGGAGAAGGAATGCAGATGCTGCATGCTCAGTCTTGGGAGGTTTAGGAGACTATAGGTGTTTAAAATTAATTGAAGCTTAATCAGGATTTTATTTCATCCTTGAAAGCTGGGTAAAAGAGGCTTTTAAAAGAGCTGGTTTGAAAAAGCACACTTCAGTGGTTTAGTGGGACAGCTCTGGATCTCAACTGGATTCTATGGACACGTTGGGGGAAACAGTACGATTTTGATAAAGAGGGTCCTTTCACATTTACTAGAACAAAGAGTAAATTAATCTTAAATGTGTAGTGTATATATGTATATACAGTATATATATACACATATATATATATATATATATATATATATATATATATATATATATATATATATACACTCACCGGCCACTCTATTAGGTACCCCATGCTGAGTAACGGGTTGGACCCCCTTTTGCCTTCAGAACTGCCTCAATTCTTCGTGGCATAGATTCAACAAGGTGCTGGAAGCATTCCTCAGGGAGTTTGGTCCATATTGACATGATGGCATCACACAGTTGCCGCAGATTTGTCGGCTGCACATCCATGATGCGAATCTCCCGTTCCACCACATCCCAAAGATGCTGCTATCTGGATTGAGATCTGGTGACTGTGGAGGCCATTTGAGTACAGCGAACTCATTGTCATGTTCAAGAAACCAGTCTGAGATGATTCCAGCTTTATGACATGGCGCATTATCCTGCTGAATGTAGCCATCAGAAGTTGGGTACATTGTGGTCATAAAGGGATGGACATGGTCAGCAACAATACTCAGGTAGGCTGTGGCGTTAGCAACGATGCTCAATTGGTACCAAGGGGCCCAAAGAGTGCCAAGAAAATATTCCCCACACCATGACACCACCACCACCAGCCTGAACCGTTGATACAAGGCAGGATGGATCCATGCTTTCATGTTGTAGACGCCAAATTCTGACCCTACCATCCGAATGTCGCAGCAGAAATCGAGACTCATCAGACCAGGCAACGTTTTTCCAATCTTCTATTGTCCAATTTCGATGAGCTT
>JAQIUQ010007404.1:0-207500 GCA_030378365.1 Hybognathus amarus | reverse complement strand
GACTACACCATACAGTAGGTATTATTGTTTATGTTTTTCTTTAGTATTTGCATATTCTGTATGATCATAATTTATTTGAATAACAGCCTGGCTGTTACATTGTGTTAGCACACACACACACAAAGGCTCCAAGCACAACTACACAATAATATTTGAATTACGGGTGAAGATGTAAATTTTCACATCACTTTTAGACACTACCGTATATTCCAAAGATTCTGAAGCTACAATGTTTAAGGCTGTTTTCATTCAATCGTTCACTGAAATTTGTGTCTTCCTAGAAACTTACTATTGAACTATTCTGAACTACCCACTTATGTTAGTCTCATAGGATTATTTATAGAGAACACAGAGTACAGAATCCAATGAAACACTTAAAAAAACTTTTTTATTTTGTGTATGTTATGCTTAATGAGTTGAAAATTGAATTTTTTGTTAAATTATTTAGTGTGTTGAACTTGCATAAACCCTAGATGCTCATTTCCCATACACTTGAGTGGGGAAGGGGTTCTATTACTGAGTCTAATTTAGTTGTTTCCCTAAACTCTTAAACACAATGATTAATTTCAGACATTGTCTCCTATCTGCCCGCACTTTGGGGGTCAGGAGGAATGGCAAACGTCCATTTAGAGAAGTGAACACGTCTGTAAATCTCTACAGCACTCAGGACATTTGATAACGTTTGTGCTGAAAGAGCGTAGGAGTGTTTGTTATTTTCAAGTACTGACTTGCCATTTGGAGACTTAAAGCTGCTTTCCATCCTCCTGTAGTGTAGGTTGTGATGTTATTTACTTCAAAATAATGTATTTTTCTCTGCTTTAGGAAACAGGATTGTCAGCAGACATTTTCGATGTGATTGCTTGTTCCTCCCACTTTATAAGCAATTCCATTTCCTACACTTTTGTTCATAACTGTTGTACTGTATCCCCATGATACACCAAACAGGAAGCTGAAGGCTATCATCAATGTTTGATCTTTTCTATTTTAGTTATTCATTGTTGTCTTTTGGCACTCTTAAAATTTGAATAAATCCATCTACCACGTGGTGGATTCTGGGTGTCTATGTGTGTACCTTATTTAAGAACACATTTGTACCCAGAAGTGAGCTAGACCTGACAAAGAAAATCCATGAACCTATTTTGGGGACTTCTTTATTTGTAATAAAAAAGACATAAGTAATACAGAATTTTTTTTATTTCTTTTTTTTTTTTTTACTGTAAAAATGCAGAAAGTTTTCTGTTAGGGTAAGGTTATAGCCTAAAAGATTATTAGCAACACCTGTTCAATATCTCATTAATGCAATTATCTAATTAACCAATCAGTTGCTTCAATGCATTTAGGGGTGTGGTCCTGGTCAAGACAATCTCCTGAACTCCAAACTGAATGTCTGAATGGGAAAGAAAGGTGATTTAAGTAATTTTGAGCGTGGCAGTTATTGGTGCCAGATGGGCCAGTCTGAGTATTTCACAATCTGCTCAGTTACTGGGATTTTCATGCGCAACCATTTCTAGGGTTTACAAAGAATGGTGTGAAAAGGGAAAAACATCCAGTATGCGGCAGTCCTTTGGGCGAAAAAGCCTTGTTGATGCTAGAGGTCAGAGGAGAATGGGTCGACTGATTCAAGCTGATAGAAGAGCAACTGTGACTGAAATAACCACTCGTTACAACCGAGGGTATGCAGCAAAGCATTTGTGAAGCCACAACACGCACAACCTTGAGACGGATGGGCTACAACAGCAGAAGACCCCACCGGGTACCACTCATCTCCACACAAACAGGAAAAAGAGGCTACAATTTGCAAGAGCTCACCAAAATTGGACAGTTGAAGACTGGAAAAATGTTGCCTGGTCTGATGAGTCTCGATTTCTGTTGAGACATTCAGATTTAGAGTCAGAATTTGTAAACAGAATGAGAACATGGATCCATCATGCCTTGTTACCACTGTGCAGGCTGGTGGTGGTGGTGTAAAGGTGTGTGGGATGTTTTCTTGGCACACTTTAGGCCCCTTAGTGCCAATTGTTGCATTGTTTAAAGGCCACGGCCTACCTGAGCATTGTTTCTGACCATGTCCATCCCTTTATGGCCACCATGTACCCATCCTCGGATGGCTACTTCCAGCAGGATAATGCAGCATGTCACAAAGCCCAAATCATTTCAAATTGGTTTCTTGAACATGACAATGAGTTCACTGTACTAAAATGGCCCCAATAGTCACCAGATCTCAACCCAATAGAGCATCTTTGGGATGTGGTGGAACGGGAGCTTCATGCCCTGGATGTGCATCCCACAAATCTCCATCAACTGCAAGATGATATCCTATCAATATGGGCCAACATTTCTAAAGAATGTTTTCAGCACCTTGTTGAATCAATGCCACATAGAATTAAGGCAGTTCTGAAGGCGTAAAGGGGTCAAACACAGTTTATGGTGTTCCTAATCCTTTAGGTGAGTGTATTTGTAGCTATGGCTGCTTATGAAAACAACAGTCTATGCAATGTCAAGTCTATGTCATGTCTCCATTAGGTAGCAAATTTATGTGTGTGTGTGTGTGTGTCTGTGTGTGTGTGTGTGTGTGTGTGTGTGTGTGTGTGTGTGTGTGTGTGTGTCTGCATTACATGTATTATGTATTTGTGTATATATTTATTCAGCTTTGCATCAGAAATAAATTATATTTTAAATCATATTAAAATAAAAAAAAACATTTTTAGGTTGTTTTTTTTAATTGTAATAATATTTCACTATATCACCAATATTGCAGCCCCTCCCATTTATATATATATATACATATATATATATATATATATATATGTATATATATATATATATATATATATATATATATATATATATATATATATATATATATTTATATATATATATATATATATACACACACACATAGACAAGTGGTAAAGAAACCAATTACCAGCAAACACTGTTCCCATGAGCCACAACAATAAACTCAGGAGAAAAAAAAACAGAACATAAACCAGCTGGAGAAGAGAGTTGTTTGAATCCATCCATATGAAAGAGAGAACAATCGCTCACTATCGCACAGAAGATCAATACATCTCACCATCAAGCTCAGCATAAATGAATTTGGAAAGTTTCTCGGGTTCGTAATTGCTATAAGACTCACTTTATTCAATAGAAACTGCAGTGCAGCCATAAACTAAAACAGGTCTTCTAAATTGCATTTGCATCAACTAACCACAGCAGACATGCTGTAAACATCATCACCAAATGGAGAATGAAGCACTTACAACGTGTGTTTTTTTGTTGAAGATTATTCTTTATTAGATTTATGTTTATAGAATATGATATTGTGTTGGCAGAGAGCAAGAATGGAAAATAATCAGTGTGCTTGAGGAATGAGAGAGATGGAGACAGTGAGAGAGAAAAGCATGGGTGTGAGTCGTATTCAGCTTTCACTAGGTGGGTTTTATGGGTCTAGTACATACTATCAGTGTCTGGATGACAGTCACACCCTACCTAATCTCTTCAAGACACTCTCACTCGTTCTCTCACAGGCTCTCTGTGTGTGCGTGTCTTTCCAGTCTGTCAGTTACACTCCGTTTCAGTTCCGGTTTCTATGAAGAGCCCCTCCTTCTGGAAAGCACAATGTGCTCTGATTGGTCGGTTAGACCAGTCACCAGTGTATTGTGATTGGTGAACCACAACTGAAATATCACTCCTCTTACCATAACTTAGTGTTTCAACACACTACAAACGCAACTGAACAAGTTCTCTGCCTCTTGTTTTCCCCCGTTTGCCTTAGGGTGCGGAATTGCTAAAATGAGGAATAATGTGATGTTACGTTCCTAGTAAAATCTTAAGATTACAATTGATGAGTTCAGAAATGGTTTTACTAATAAAGCACATAACTCCCTTTGGATTTTTTTTTTTCTAACTTTCTTAACTATTTTTTTTTTCATGTTCAAACAGCAACATTGCACACCTAAGACTGTAAAAATGCATATAATATAATAACACAGTCTCATCCCCAATTCGTCATATAACTGGATTTTGGGACGCCCTTTTGACCATTCGACTTTATTCAACTTTGTATACGACTTTTTAGGGCCCCCTTAAACAGTCGGTAGATGACGATCCCGGGTCGTCATACAACTGATGCTTTACCTTTAACGGATTCAGTTAGGTGGCGAAGTTGGGTTTAGGGTTAGGTTCAGGTCTGGGGTAGAGTTACAGTCCATAACGTCATCTACCAACGTTTAAGGGGGCCCTGAAAGTCGCGAATATGTCGACAATGGTCAAAAGACGTCCCAAAACATCAGTTATATGGCTCGTGGTTTAGGGTAGTTCACAATCAATGAATACTACACATTTACTCCAATAGATATAGGCCTATACATTACATAATTATTCAATTCAGTTTTAAGGAGAAATATTTAGAAACTTAGGGCTCTATCTTGCACCCGGCGCGGAATGAGCTTTATACACTGACGCATTTATCATTCCTATTTTGCACTCGCGCAAAGCGGGCTTTTTTCCTCCACAAGACGCACGTCGGTAAACTAGGAAATGAAGTTGCGCTCCCTGGGCGGATCGGCGCAAAAAGGAGGCGTGTTTCGGCGCAAACAATCCCTGGTGCTATTTTACACTTCCAGAAAACAATTGCGCCACTGACCAGAAAAACCTGGTCTAAAGTCAGTGGTGCGTTGCGCATACATTCAGATGCTATTTTAAGCGCGCATGCTTGGCCATAATACAGAGTGTGAACAACGCGCATACACTGTAGATGATTCTCTCATCAACACAGATGCATTTTACTTTTTGCAAATGATACATTATTATAAGGAAAAATATATAAACATAAGGGAAATCATTGTTGTGTCCATGACGATGGGAAAAATAGGCATAAAGCTTACACATTTACCCAAATTATTATATGCATGTTTAACCGAAGCTAATTTGGGTGGGTTTGTCCCATCCCCAATGTCCCTTCTCTTTCTTTCACGGCCCTGACGAGAAAATCGATCTCCTCGGATGTGAACCGATGCTGAAGCGCGCCTGATAAATGCGCCGTTAAAATAGAATTGCGCCATAGAACAAGCGCACCTCGTTCATCACGCTCTTAAAGGGAATGTGATATGACGCTCTTATTGGTTTATTTCCGTTACGCCCAAACCACACCTATGAATAATGAAGCTACTCCAGACCAACCCCTTTTAGATTTGCGCCAGGCGCAAGAGGCATTTATCCCGCCAGGAAAATAGCAACAGCGCCGGGATCCGCCCACAAAGTTACTTGCGCTTTGACACTTGCATTTTAGATCGTTAAAATTAGGGCCCTTAGTGTACTTTAGTCGTATAGTTTTCTTGGTTCAGAAACTGTTGATTTCTGTCTTGTCTTTCTTGCTTTTTCTCACTTTTGTATGTTTGGCAGGGAGTGTGACTGTGATTAATGTTGAAGTAGTCGTCCTGTTGAGGACCAGATGCAGGAAAGCAGAAGAGAGGAGACACTTGGATGGTGTGTGATGAGTAGAAGGGGGAGAGGGGGATGATGAGAGGAGAGCAGTCACAAATCTTTGTCAGGATGGAGAATTCCTGCCAGCTGTGAGGCGGAAACCACAGGAAAACCTCTCGCTTGTGTTTTGGCAGGCACACGACACACACACAAACACACATTCAGTCCACTGTTGTGTAATAAATATTCAGGACTTTGAGCAGTATTCAGATCAGACATTTACTCACAAGTTGCCCTGCAGCAAAGCAATAAATGGCTAAATGGATGAACACCAACCAGAGGATTGTGCTGTCAGATAGGGTGGTTGTATAATCAAATCAAGTTGTTCCTGACTCAGGCTCTTTAATGCAAAATATATATTTGTATTTGATAGAATACGTATTTATAATTGTATATTTGGTCTCACTTTATATTAAGTGGCTTTAAGTACTATGTACATTAAAACGAATAATTTAATAAAATGGAATTATTGTGCACATACATGTTACTTACATTTGTACTTATATTTTAAAATACCAGCGGTGTAATTACAGCTGTAACTAATTTATGTAATTACATATGTAATAACACAGCTGACCCATCCCTTACCCTTAAACCTACGGCGTCATCTAACTGACGCTAAAGGAAGAGTGTCAGTTAGATGACGCGGGTAGGTTTAGGTCTAGGGTAGGGTTAGGGTTACACACAATCCTAAGGCGTCATCTAACTGACGCTAAAGGGGCCTAAAGCGTCAGATATTAAAGCATGGCCAAAATGCTTCCCAAGGCGTCAGTTAGGTGACGCCTTGGGGGTGAGAATGGGCTGTCAATAGCAGCAAAAGTGTTTTACAATACAACATGAGCACAATAAGTACATTATACTTATTTTTTCAATGTAAGTACATAGTACTTAAAGCCACTTAATATAAAGTGGGACCGTATATTTTACAGTTTTACAATTTATTTTTTTTTACTTGATTTTATATGACAACTTACTATGTCATATTATGTTGTATTATTATTATCATTACTGTAATTTATAATTATTATATTTGTCATATTTATATATTTTTATATGTGATTTGTACACATTATACTATACTTTATACAGTATTATTATTATTTACTTTTAAATGTGGCAGTGCAGTGGATTTACAGGAAAAATACCAGGAGGAGTCAGCAGCTGTGTGTGTGTGTGCGTGTGGATTTATAAGGAAGGAAATTGGAGCTTTCTGCTGTGCTTTAGATAAGGAAATTAAAAATTGATCACAATTTTCTCTCTCTCTCACTCACTCACACTCACACCACACACACACACACACGCACACGCACAGTGAGGGTTGGAAATCTCAATTTTTGCTACACAATGTGTGGAGTGGTAATAACTGCTTTGTGTGTGTGTGTGTTGTTTGAGAAGGTGGATCCTCTCTTAACATGGGGATACAGAAACTGCAGAAAAGCAATTTCACCTCTCAGCCTCACCGTAGCTGTGTGTGTTTAGAGAGAGAGAGGGAGAGGGAGAGAGAGAGAGAGCGCAGCAGCCAGTAAGCTGCTAATGTGGAGCAAAGGCGGCCACTGGACAGAGAGAGGAGACTCAAAGGCCTTGATTCAGAGCAGGTGTGACACTTTTGCTTGAGTCACCATTTTAAAAAGCATCAGATAGAAGTCTGGATGATGTGTAGAGACAGACTGAGATAGCTAGACAAGATGATATTTGAATACCCTGTGTCCATGTGTGTTGAAGGGTCATATAAGGGTGTCTTATTTACTATATACACATAGGTGTAATTTGCAGGTGGGATGTGTCCCCACCACTTTTGGCCAGAATTGTATATTCTCGCAGATTACATCTTGCCAGTGCGACTGTACCTAATATAGAAATATCTCCAGATGACCAAGAGTGTTAATTTGATTTGTTTGTGTTAAATCAGACATAGATCCAGTGCTGGAATGTGATGTTTTTTTTAATTATGTAGAGTCCAAATGTTCTCATGTGGCTCATGCAAAGTCTTCACAGAGATGTGCTCTTCTATCTATCGCTGTTGCGGCAACTCTATTCGTTTAGGTGAAATCACAAAACAAAATGCACACAAACATGTCCATGCGCTTGATTAACTGATAAACAAAAATATTATTCTAGTAGAAATAAATAAATAAATAAATAAATATATATATATATATATATATATATATATATATATATATATATATATATATATATATATATATATATATATATATATATATATATATATATATATATATATATATATATATACACACTCACCGGCCACTTTACTAGAGTAACACACATGCCCATGTCGGGCCCGTCGACACTTAATTTCTAAGCAGCCAATCACATGGCGGCAACTCAGTGCATTTAGGCATGTAGACATGGTCAAGACAATCTCCTGCAGTTCAAACCAAGCATCAGTATGGGGAAGAAAGGTGATTTGAGTGACTTTGAACGTGGCATGATTGTTGGTGCCAGAAGGGCTGGTCTGAGTATTTCAGAAACTGCTAATCTACTGGGATTTTCACGCACAACCATCTCTAGGGTTTACAGAGAATGGTCACGAAAAAGAAAAAACATCCAGTGAGCGGCAGTTCTGTGGGCGGAAATGCCTTGTTGATGCCAGAGGTCAGAGGAGAATGGCCAGACTGGTTCGAGCTGATAGAAGGGCAACAGTGACTCAAATAACCACCCGTTACAACCAAGGTGGGCAGAAGAGCATCTCTGAACGCACAGTACGTCTGAACTTTGAGGCAGATGGGCTACAGCAGCAGAAGACCACACCGGGTGCCACTCCTTTCAGCTAAGAACAGGAAACTGAGGCTACAATTTGCACAAGCTCATTGAAATTGGACAATAGAAGATTGGAAAAACTGTTGCCTGGTCTGATGAGTCTCGATTTCTGCCTGCGACATTCGGATGGTGAGGGTCAGAATTTGGCGTCTACAACATGAAAGCATGAATCCATCCTGCCTTGTATCAACGGTTCAGGCTGGTGGTGGTGGTGTCATGGTGTGGGGAATATTTTCTTGGCACTCTTTGGGCCCCTTGGTACCAATTGAGCATCGTTGCAATGCCACAGCCTACCTGAGTATTGTTGCTGACCATGTCCATCCCTTTATGACCACAATGTACCCAACTTCTGATGGCTACTTTCAGCAGGATAATGCGCCATGTCATAAAGCTGGAATCATCTCAGACTGGTTTCTTGAACATGACAATGAGTTCGCTGTACTCAAATGGCCTCCACAGTCACCAGATCTCAATCAATAGAGCATCTTTGGGATGTGGTGGAACGGGAGATTCTGCATCATGGATGTGCAGCCGATAATCTGCGGCAACTGTGTGATGCCATCATGTCAATATGGACCAAACTCCCTGAGGAATGCTTCCAGCACCTTGTTGAATCTATGCCACGAAGAATTGAGGCAGTTCTGAAGGCAAAAGGGGTTGAACCCGTTACTAGCATGGGGTACCTAAAGTGGCACGGTGAGTGTGTATATATATAGTATATATATATATATATATATATATATATATATATATAGTTCAAAGTCAACTATCCCTTTAATATATATATATATATATATATATATATATATATATATATATATATATATATATATATATATATATATATATATATATATATATAAATATATATATATATATATATATATGTGAGGGATAGTTCACTTTGAAATAAAATTTTTATATGTTTTAGCTTACCTTAAGGGCATCCAAGATGTATGTGTCTTTGTTTCCACAGTATTTTCAATTTTGATATTTTTAGGTCAAACCGTTCTTGTCTGTCAGTCATATAATGCAGGTATAGGCGTCCACCTCAAAGAGTATGCACAGAGAAGTCCCAATTAAACATGATTTAATGACTCGTGAATGTAAGTACACATTGATGGCCTAAGACACGAAACGAGCGGTTTGTGTGAGAAAACGAACAGTATTTATATCGTTTTGACCTCTTGTTAACAGCCGTCGAACTGATCTGAATCAGAAGTCCAACTGAACCGAACTGAACCATCTCCAACGTTGCACCGGAAGTGATCTTACGCGCGTCTATGTCATGCAATGTTTACACAGAGATTTCGGGAGTTTTACCTTTCACTAAACACACTGTAAAAAAATTTGGAGTAGGATTTACTTGAAAAACATCTCACTCAGAAAATGCTAGCAAATTTACAAAGATTTGCCAAGTAAAAACCTAAACATATTCATGAGTAACTTTAATTAGAAATCTTTAAGTTAAATTACTTGGAATATGGAATTAAGTAAACTTTACAAAAATAAGTAATTTTAACTCGGCTAGTAAAAGGTTGATTAATATCGATTTCCTTTGCCTTTGTATTACATTTCACAAAAAAACAATAATCTTGAATTGTATTAGTCTTTTATAGTATGTGCTTTACTTAGATCATTTAAGTAATTTACATTACATCATGTCAGATGTTAAACATCATGTGAATGCAAAGATCTCAATACTTGGTAGACAATACACAATGGCGGTAACATTTGATGGGTCGTTTTTGTGTTTGAATGTGTCATTTTGAGCAAAAAATGTACTCGAAAATGTCACAAAAATGGCAAGTTACTAATACTGACAACAAAAATCATTGATAATGACACTGACAGTGTAAATACTGCTGGAAACCAGTGAAAAATGAGCCTCATTATTATTCAAGGTCCAGTGCATGATGGGAACCCCAGTATCAGAAAAGTTGAGTAATTTTTACTTAATTTTATTGAGTTGATATTTACACTTTCATTTCTACTCGCTTGAATTAAGTACTGATATGGAATTTACTTAGTTTTTTTTATTCTTGCCTGAACTAACTTTTTCAAGTAAATTACATTGTTTTTTTTTTTCAGTAGTATTTACTTCACCAAAAAATAATTTTTTACAGTGCATATTTAGATATACGGGAAATCGCAATGGAAGACGATTTTGATATATGTAAATATGTTTAGTAAAAGGTAAAACTCCTAAAAACTCTGTGTAAACATTGCGTGACGTAGACGCGAGACATCACTTCCGGCGTAATGTTGGAGACGCGTTCAGTTGGACGACAGAATCAGATCAGTTTGACGACTGTTAACATGAGGTAAAAACGATATAAATACTGTCCGTTTTCTCACACAAACCGCTCGTTTCGTGTCTTAGGCCATCAATGTGTACTTACATTTACAAGTCATTAAATCATCTTTAATTTTGACTTCTCTGTGCATGCTCTTTGACGTGGACCCCTATACCTGCATTATATGACTGACAGACAACAACGGTTTGACCAAAAATGTCAAAATTGAAAATACTGTGTTAACAAAGAAACGTACATCTTGGATGCCCTTGAGGTAAGCTAAAACATATCAAAAATTAATTTTAAAGTGATCTATCCCTTTAAGGTGGATTACAACCCAGAACTTCTAGCACTCCATCACCAGTCCATTAGGACACCCAAACATTGGAAAAAGTAATAGAAAATGGTTTACCTGTTTTTATGTGTGTATTTGTGTGTGACCATCCTTAAATGTGCATGTGTGTCGTTTAGCAGGTGCGGGTGTGTAGTCGCTTGTTTGACATCCGTATGTTCACTGCAGTGTATTCACCCGTGAAAACAGGCTGTGTGTGTGTGATGGTACATCAGCTGAGTGTACAGTTGTAGCGCTTTGACAAAGCAATGGAGAACAGGAAGAAATAAGGGAGAAGCAGCGAGGAATGAAATGGGCAGTGGGTTAATTTGGAGGCTGTGCATGTTCACTCAGGTGTGTCTTCCTTACAGACGGAGAGGCGAGAAACACACTGTAGCCAATCAGAACGCTTGAACTGAGAAATGGGCTTCCATTGCAAAGGGCACATTCTCACGAAGCTATTAAACAAGTCCAATCACCATCTCGTCTGACTCTTTCAACATAGTGTGTGAGAGTGTGTGCTCCTTTTCTGAAAGTGGCAGATCAATTCACTAGCAGTGCACACAGCAGGGAAGATGGCTGTTTGGAATGATTTTTGTATTCACTTGGATTTTCTTCTTCTCTCTCTCTCTCTCTCTCTCTCTCTCTCTCTCTCTCTCTCTCTTTCTCTTGCAGCTCCGTCCATTGTTCCCATAATGCATCAGGTCAGTTCTACGATGAAAAGCATCACGTTGTCATGGCCACAGCCTGAACAGCCTAATGGAATTATTCTCGATTACGAGCTGCGCTACTATGAGAAGGTAAGAAGTGTGTGTGTATATGTGTGTATGTCAACGCACACGTGTGCGAGCACATGTGAGTGTGTGTGGACTGGGAAACCCTACATTATGGGGACAAAATGTACAAAATGTGTGAAATCCTTGTCCTTCTGGACATTTTTAGTGCCCGTGAGGAAAAACAGCTTATAAATCATGTGACGTTTTTTGAAAATGTAAAAATGCTGAAAGTTTTCTGGGATGGGTAGGTTTAGGTTTAGAGGACAGAATAAACAGTTTGTTAATGTTTATTGTTAAAGTCCCCATAAAACATTAAAATACAACGTGTGTGTGTGTTATATACAACTCATATTTGATTTACATTAAGGGCTCTATCTTGCACCCGGCGCAAATGACTTTATACACTGACGCATTTATCATTCCTATTTTGCACTCGCGCAAAGCGGGCTTTTTTCCTCCACAGACACACGTCGGTAAACTAACAAATGAACTTGCGCTTCCTGGGCGAGTCGACGCAAAAGAGGAGGCGTGTGTCGCGCGAAACAATCCCTGGTGCTATTTTACAGTCTCCAGAAAACAATTGCGCCAATGACCAGAAAAAACCTGGTCTAAAGTCAGTGGCGCATTGCGCGTATATTCAGATGCTATTTTAAGCGTGCATGCTTGGCCATAATACAGAGTGTGAACAAACGTGGATACACTGTAGATGATTCTCTCATCAACACAGATGCATTTTACTTTTTGCAAATGATACATTATTATACGGAAAAATATATAAACATGAGGGAAATCATTGTTGTGTCCATGATGATGGGAAAAACAGGCATAAAGCTTACACATTTACCCAAATTATTGTATGCATGTTTAACCCGAAGCTAATTTGGGTGGGTTTGTCCCATCCCTAGTGTCCCTTCTCTTTCTTTACGGCCCTGACAGAGAACATCGTTCTACTCGGCTGTGAACCGATGCTGAAGCGCGCCTGGTAAATGCGCCGTTAAAGATAGAATTGCGCCCACGGAACAAGCGCATCTCGTTCATCATGCTCTTAAAGGGAATATGATATGACGCTCTTATTGGTTTATTTCCGTTACGCCCAAACCACACCTATGAATAATGAAGCTACTCCAGACCAACCCCTTTTAGATTTGCGCCAGGTGCAAGAGGCATTTATCCCGCCGGGAAAATAGCAACAGCGCCGGGATCCGCCCACAAAGTTAATTGCGCTTTGCGCTTTAACACTTGCGTTTTAGATCGTTAAAATAGGGCCCTAAAAGTTTTTTTTTTCCTTTGAAAAAAATTCTTCATGCCTTAAAATAGCTTGAATGTAGCTCTACACCCTTGCCACATTTTGATTTATTTTTTATATGCGGTTCTATAAATATGTGACATCAGAAACCCCAGCGATTTCAAAACGCGTTTTTGAGACTTTGGTTCGCTGCAGTTTTAAAGAGAAAATCCTCATCAATGTTGTTGACTCATGAATTTGCACATGGTTTGTCTTAAAGCATATTAGCCCTTAATCGCTGTTAGAAAAGGACAACACTTAAGCTGTTTGGGGTCAGATTGACTTTTAGAGAGCTATTGCATAAGGAAATATATCGATTTTTTTATGGGAAACTATATATCATTTTTTTTTAAAAAATTTACTTCTCAACTAACCATTTATGCTGTTTTTTTTTTTTTTTTTATATTTTTTAAAGTGTTCTACCTATTTACTGCACAATTACAAAACTGAGGCCATAAATTGGCACATGAAAAATCATTTTTTAAAGAAAAAATCACTAAAATTATGATCATAATTCAATCTAAATAGTTTTTGGAAATTGCTCTATGTGTTAGGGATAGAATTCTACCATCTGGTGATTAGTCGAAAAACTGTTTTTCTTATAGTTAAGGAATTAAAGTGCAATGACCACATCTATCCAATAGGGGTCCATAGGAGCCCATTCATTTTCACTTCATTTTTCTTGATGCTTCAAATTCTCTTCACAACTTGATATATATGAAATATATATTTTGTGAATTGCACAAAATATTTTTGTCAAAGTTAGAGTTTGTTGTTGTTGTCTGTTTTTGCTAATTATTTGTTTTTGCTAATTATTATACATACATTTGCATAAACATTAGAATGTAAGAGATTTAGAACAAAATAAATTTAATAAACTAATATAATACAAAACAACAGCACTAATAATCTGTAATGAACAGGATGCATACATGTGTGTGTTTGTGTGTGTGCGTGTGTGTTTGTGTGATAGAAAGCTTGTTCTACTTTGTGTTTATGCTCTCAAACCAGACCTTGATTTAAATGTATTTTTTTTTTTTTTATTTATGCCAGTTTTATTTATTTTATTTGCCAATTTCTGTAAAAATGCTCTCTGTAAAAACTTTTGGACTGTAAAGACTTTTTTTCTGTAAAAAAGTCACCGAGTTTAATGACCCTGAGATGAAGGGAACATTTTTGAAAAATCAAGGAAAAGTCCAGTGGGGTCAGATTGACCCCAAACAGCTATTAAGGGTTAAACCCCACATAGACATGTAAACAACATTAGTAGCTTGATTTTCACCACAGGGGTCTTTATGAATTTATGAATTTGATGCTTTTATGTTCCATTTTAGCTATGTTCTACTAAACTACGGGAACCTACCACTCAAATCATCGATAAATGATTGGTTGATGTTGTTCAACCCTAAAATCTGATGGTTACAGCCATAAATGTTTTAAAAAAAAGAAATTATTTTAATGATGGATAGTCTCCAGCCAAAAAGTCCCGTCATGCTTTTGCTTAATATTGAATATTGTGTGTCTGAAATGTGACATTATAAAAGTAAAATGGATTGTGAAAGTTTTTGTTCAGAAAGTGCATTGAAGGGATGTCTCAGTGACCCCTTTGTGATGTCATTATGATGAAGTGAGGTACAGTGGGTTGCTAGGAGACAGCATTGGCGGGCAGGTGGTCGGGTTCAGCAGTTTCCCAGGCCGGTCCCTGCAGAGAGATGCTGAAACACAGACCCTCTCACACCAATTACACCTAATGATTCCAGAGCATCCTGTGCTGACACACACACGCTCTACAGTCGTCACCCCTTTTAGAGACATCATGGCAGAGCATGACGGACATGCACAATCACACACATATACACGCTCTCGCACAACAGTTATGCCTATATTCCTGGTCTGATGTTTCTTTTGAAATGTTAATAAACTCTTATTATTGCTTATTAAAAGTTAGTATGTAATTGTTAAGTTTAGGGATTGGAAATGATTAAGGAATGTAGAATTTGGTCATGCAGAATAAGGCATTAATATGACCTCTATAAGTACTAATAAACAGCCAATACCTTAGTGATATGTGTGCTAACAAGCAACTAGTTAATAATGAGAATTGGACCCTAAACTAAAGTCTTACCGAAATAGTCTACAGGCCACTTTCATACAAAAACATTTTGATGACAGCATTTGTTTTAAATACACCAGCTGTTTCTAAAATTTCAGCTTTTCTGTGGTCTGTGTGTCTGTAAGAAAAAAAATGTAAATGTAAAATGTTACTAATTATTAATACAGTTGAGGTTTTTTAGATTGTAATGGGATAGTTTGATGAATGAATCACATTGAGACGGCCATAACAGTACTCATTACTTATTTTCAGAACATAAAACACAAGTTACCGTCTGCTGTTGTACATGAATCTCTGGGCATAGTTTAATCTAGCTGTCAAATGCATAGACGGTATTGTTTGATTCGTGTAGTGAGTTTGAGGTGTTTTTCATATGGGTTTAGTATTTTGACTTGACTTGTTTTAGTTGATTAGTTGCATCAACACACGTGTAGTATCATGAATCATGAATACAATCATCAATACAATATATTGCCCAGCCTCAACCTTAAGTATCAACCAAATAAAAAAGCACAATAATTTTTGGGTGTTCTTACACTTGGCAGATTTGGTTGAATTATAGTGTGATTGCTCTGTTAGTCCGGTTCATTTGAATAAGTGTGACATCAGAACACTGACATCAAATCCCCGGAGATGGGTCTTGGTCCACTTCCAAATTAACTCTGGTACGGTTCAAATAAAATATTAAAGCTGCAAGCAGTGATGGGCGCGGCCTCTCGCACCTGTAGCGCGTCGGGGTGTGAGGTGGCCACGTTGCATATTCTGGAGCTCAGCTGTGTACATGTGGCCGGGGCTGCTTCGTTAAAGGTCACTTCCTGTTGCCAGCAGGTGGCGCTATGACTGTGGGCTAATTTCGGCATGTACATATGTTCAGCGCGGGACTGTAGTATACCGTATAAAATTTCGCGCAGGTCTGAGGATGTACACTGAAGTTACAACAACTTCCTGTTTCATAGTGAATCGTCGACGCCTCGGACATGCCCATTGACGAAAACGTGCAGATAGCACAACTTTTCATCGTCAATGCCTTTAGAAGGCACAGCAGAAATGTGAAGTCAATCTGACTAAATCCCTAGGAGGAGTTCGTTAAAGTATGTAATGAGTAAATCATCCAAAAATGGCGGTAAAATTAGAAATGGCCGACTTCCTGTTGAGTTTAGGGCATCGCTCCAAGAGACTTTTCTGTACATCTGGACATGGTAGATGTACCACAGAAATTTGGTACATGTCGGTCAAACTTGTGGCGGGGCTGCTTCGTTAAAGGTCACTTCCTGTTGCCAGCAGGTGGCACTATGACTGTGGGTGAATGTCGGCATGTAGATTTGTTCAGGGCGGGACTCTTGTCAAATGTGTAAAATGTCGTGCAGATCTGGGCATTTACAGCCAAGTTACTACAACTTCCTGTTTGATGGTGAATCATCGACGCCACGGACACGCCTATCGACGAAAACATGCAGATAGCACAACTTTACATCGTCAATGCCTTCAGAAGGCACAGCAGAAATTAGCCGATCCGACAAAATCTCTAGGAGGAGTTTTTTAAAGTACGGAGTGTGTAAATCATCCCAAAATGGCTGCCAAATTCAAAATGGCGGACTTCCTGTTCAGTTTAGGGTATAGGGTTTTTGAGGCTTTTTGTGCATGTTGATATGATGCACGTCCCCGCCAAATTTCATGCATGTAGGTTGAACGTGGACAAGGGGCTCATTTTTTCCAATTTCCAGGTGGCGCTAGCAAGCCATTTTTTGCCATTTTTTTTTTCTCGTCATAGTCATGATGTCGCCCATAGTTTGGTACCGGCATCAGAACCATGTCTCCTCACAGCAGAATTGCATTTTTGTCTATGACAGAGGAGCTCCTGCCGTCACAAAGGCTTGATTGTGTTTGTGGGGTGCACTGTAACATGTGTTCATGCTTCGTTTAAAAAAAATTACATTATTTTTCATATATTCTACCTTTATTCTACACTGTTCGGTCCCTCCTTTGTCCCTCCTTCTGACCAAAAACAGTCTGGTTTTGGGGTTCTATGTAAGCCATCCCTAAAAAATACGCAATGGGCTCTGATTGGTTCGCTGGCCCAGTGTGTTGTGATTCGCTGAGATCTTTCTAAATGGCTCTGAAATCGCATAACCGCCTGGTGCACGTCTTTTGGAAACGTCACGCCCTTTACCTTTACTGGTAGTTTGTGTATTATAAACAATGGCGTCAATAAAGCCATACCAATTTAAGCCTGAATCAATCCCAGAGAATGTTAGTAAAGATGATAGAGCAGAACCTGTTCAAGAACTGCTGTTAAACAACGTTTCAGAATAGTTTATTTTTTGTTGTTATTATACTTTTTAGATGATGGTATGACTGACTGTATGGCACCATTTTTAGAACGATTGTCAAATATCTGTCACCAGAAATAACTATTAAAGGTACAAAATGCAAGATTTTTTGCAGTAAAATATCCAAAAACCACTAAGCCAAGGTTTTTTTTATTTTGTTTAGTTGATTACTTACAATATCCCAAATGTTTCAAACTCTTTGTAAATCATGAGAAAATTGCGATTTGTGTGAGCAAGAGTTGCAAGTCAATGGCGTCATATCTGCGTTACCCCGGTTTCCGCCAGGTTTAACCTCGTCCACTGCAATAGTAACCATGGCGACAGACGTGGACAACTGTGTCTGCTTATGCCCATTATGCGTGCTCAACAGTGTCAACGTCCCTAGCAGGGTTTTGTTCAAACATTATGGACCATGGCGAGCAGACTTTGAGACAAAAAGAGGACTAAGATAGGTCAACATCTTTCAAGATGCCGGAAGCTCCATGTCCGCGACAAACTTCGATCTGAACAGAATCACGAGTGTTGCATGTTACTTGAGCAAACAGGTGAGCAAATGTATATAATGAACTAATCAATGTTCAACATGATGTAAAGTTAGAATATGCATTGCATGTTATGTTCCAACGCATTCTCATCCTTTATCGTCATATAGAATGATGTATGACAAAACGGCACTATACTACACACATGGCATCCGTTATCGCTTAATATAACACGTGCTGTGATGGTTAGGTTTAGGTGTGGGGTAGGTAGGGTAGTCCATATCTACGCTCAAGGATTTATTGGATTTATTACGCCTTTGGGTTTGCGTGTTATTTTAACGATAAAGGGTGCCATGTGCGTAGTATAGCGCCGCTTTGTCATATAGCGTTCATTTGACGATAAAGGGTGAGAACAGGCTTGTTATTCTCTAATGTTAATCTAGCTTACTGACTCATACAGCCAACTAACAACATTCAACACACACAAATGCAGTTTAGTGTGATAGTGACTGTTAGATCATGTAGAATGTTCGGTAGAATGAAATGTCGTTATTCTTTTATATCCGCGGGACTCTGTGTTGCGTGTGGCGCTGGTCATAGTCTCAGCAATCGTGCCCTGCTTCATACTATAGTCATGATAAAAACATCAATTTATTCACTCATCCATAAAAGATCCATCAGCTTGACGACAGCTTAACGCTGAATCTACGTCATCAATATACGCCTTTGTTATTGTAAAGAGATTAGCGACCCTGGTGGTGAAACAATCTTGCATATTGTACCTTTAATTATCAAAACCAACACTGATCATTGGCTTTACTACAGTAGCCAAATCAAACACAGAACCATGTTTAGCATGCCTGTAGATAAACATATTCATAAAAGCTCTAACGTTAATCAAAGAATAATTTACACTAATTCCAAGTGCGCTGATTAACAACAACAAAAAAGTTTGTAACGTTAGGTGTTAGTCGCATAACATTAAGTATGAAGTATTTGCAGAGCCGAACAGCTTTATCATTTGTTTACTAATACAGGAAAACACATAGATGAAAAATAAATCATACCTACAGGTCGTGGCCCGCAAACAACAGGTTCTGTTCTTAAAGTTGGAACTGCTCCGTCTTTCAGGACAAGACGTTGTGCGAATCCTGCATTGAACTCGCAGAGATTGTGGGTAGCTTTCCTCCGTAAAATGTGCAGCACAGAGAGTGCGTCAAGATTTGGGTAATAATTGATGAGGGACTGAGTAAACATTAAAATGTAACCACTGATCCCTAACTCCCCATCCCAGGAAGGCTGAACAAAGTGGACCTGCAATCCGGATGAAAAAAAACAGCATTTCAACAGCATTGCGGCAACTCTTCTCCAAAGCAATATAAAATGAACTCGCCCACTTTATTTAGTATTCTCCGAGGAGGCTTTTTGTAAATATTTTGGGTTAGTGATGTCAGCAAACCTGGAGGAATGTTGTGTAGTTCTTCATTGGCCGTTTGCTGTAGTTCTTAGAAATTGATTTCTTTAAAAGCAATATATCTCCCTTTGCTTTAAACTTTGAGCGTCGAACTTTGCGGATGTTGTTTAAACAGCAACATTTCATACTAGCTAAAGTTAGAAAAGTGAAATAATGTTTTACCACCCCTTTAACACATTTTAATAAACTTTTCACAAGTTTTTTAAGCTGGTAAAAAAAAAAAATAAACACATCATAGGCTACATGCACATTAATCCGGATACATTTGAAAACGGGGTTTTTCGTTTAAAAACGCTCTCCGTCCACACTAGCGTTTTCAGGCGTTTTCTGCGTTTCAGTGTGGATGAGAAACTTCTAAATTCACTTAACTGCACATGCGTGAAACTTCACAAAAGCTCACTGAGATGATACAGATGTGGAAATAAATAATAATGTTATCGCACAATAACATGTATAATTTTATTTAGCAAAATATCTCACCATCACTGATGCATCCAGGTCGCAATCAGTCAATCACCATATGTTTGGTCTAAAACGCAACTGCTCTCCCTGTTTTGCCGCAGGACAGCAAATGTGAGTAGGCTACATTATCTGTCATCTTTGCAGTACTGTGCTATGGAGAATAGCACATATTTAAGAGAATAGGACATACCGGAGGTATTTCAAAATCGATGATGTAAGTTCAGTCATGTGATCCATGTAGTACCAATAGATATTCATGTTTATCGGTACTACATGGATCACATGACTGAACTTACATCATCAATTTGAAATACCTCCGGTTTCACTGTCCACACTACAACGCGAAAGCGGCGTTTTCAAATTTATCCACTTTGGAGAGCGTTTTCCAAAAGATAAGTTTTCGTTGACTTAAACGCCGTCTCCGTGTGGACGGAAGGCCAAATTGGAGAGAAAATATACGTTTTCAAACGAAAACACATTAGTGTGGACATGGCCATAGGCTACGCACACACAACAAGCACATTTATCCCTGCACACAGCATAGTTTTGAATTTTCTGTAATTCTGTCGTGAAACATACATAATAAAAGATGACCAATCAGGTTGTGAATGTACCCCTGTGCCTTTAGGTTCAATATCTTTGTTCAATGTGAATGCGAGTGTGAACACGAAGCTGACCAGGATTAAATGTTTCCAAACAACCAAGCAAAACTGCGAGTGTGAACACACCCTTTTACAAACCGCTATCTGACGTTCATTTCCTGTTTAAATGTACCATTGTTAATGATAAATTATATTTTGTAAGTTGTTACACCCAGCCCTGTTTAGTAGAACCCCAATTTGTGAACACATGCACAGACTTTCTCTTTTCATGTAGTGACGTGAGTCTACAAACACTGAACTGCTCATTTCTCTGGAGGACGAATCTTTAACTATTGTCATTTCTGCAGTGATGTTTGGCAAAATAAATGAGCTAACGCTTATGAAAATTGGTTTAATCAAAAGCTTGGGGATAATAAATGTCTCATATTCGTGCATTATTCTTTCCTCTGTACAATAGTTTACGCAAATGCAAATAGCACAAGTGCAGCACTTATTTCCTTATAAATATGCATGCCGTGTAATCATATGCCTGATTTATAAAACAGGCGAGGAGGAGGAACGCACTTCAGAATCAGACACTGCACAAAAAATATCATTTAATGTGCCTTTCTTTCAGGCATGAAAACATGAGTGATGTGCAAAGTGAGTTTCAGTGCTTCAACCTCATCTGCCATTTGAGACCTCTATAATTACAGTACTTGTTCATGTTTTAGAAAATATTGGCAATATTGTTTTCGATAACTGGTTTTTAAAGGTTGTTTACATGATTCTGATTAGGAGAGGGTTTAAAGAAGCAGACTGATGGCGCAGAAGGGTTCAGACAGCTGTCACATAGCTCTGCTGATGTTTATGAGCAGGCCACGCCCATTCTGCCACTCAGTGAACCAATCAGAGACAGAAGAAGGGGCAAGTGTAATGTTTAGAGAAAGATTAATGTGTGTACTTTTTCATATATCCCTTTTCCATTGGTAACTATCAGTGTAGGGTATCGTTGGATACATTATAAGTGTTTATCGTGAATCGTGATTACCTTTTCAAGTTTCATTTGAAGTTAAAGGGGTGATGAACTGAGAAATCAAATTTTCCAAGAGGTCATCATATTATAAGAATATCCTGTAAGTTTCGGAACTGAAAACGTCCTTGTTAGTCTGAATAAAAGCTTTTATTGACACCAGAATGGCTGTCGCGGTCATGGAATTTCCCTTGCAGTAATGTTGAGTGGCTCAATAGCGCTGATATGCGGTATTACCGTCATATATTTATTTATTTAATTCATATGTATTTGTTGCTATATAAATAAAGTTTACGATGTGGACAAAAAACGAGGACATTTCCAGTAACCAGTGAACCGAAACTAAACCGCGTCTACAGTATATGTCGCATTGAAAGACTTTCACCAGCGCATATTGTTACTGACAATCGGACTTTGAGTCTTTGAACCGTTCATTCAACGAACACGTTTAAAAGCCTGATTCAGTAAAAGAGATGTAATGAAACAAGATGTTAATTATTTGTAACTTTGATCTCTCTCATTCACTCTGTGTGAAGCCTGTAGGCTACACATTACCATGATTATCATTCTTGCTATCACCTTGTAATCATTTTTAAGCTTGTTTAACATTCAATACACATTCATTAAGTTCAAAACAAGAAGGGTATAGCCTTAGAAAAAACTGTGAATACTGGCAGTTGCTGCGGTTACGTGCATCCCTCTTGCCGGTTCACTTGTCAGAAGCGCGTGAATGCACAATATTTGCGGCTTATCGTGACAGCCCTAGACACCAGGCTCAGCAAACGACTCATTTTTCAAAGTGGGAATGCATTATGTCATAGAGGATAAACCACTCACCACCGCAGAAGAAGATCAACGCCTACTTCAACATGGCCGGTTTAGCCCTGCCCACCGATTCCTGCATTACGATCGCATAGCTGAAATAACATGCCTACCTCGTGAGTCGTGATGACAATCCGTATCGAGAGTTAAACTCATTATAATATACAAAACTGTTATCCACTCACAGCAGTGGGTGTTTACTTCCAAATCTTCAATGCGAGATGCCCATAAAAATCGTTTTTTTCTTTCATCAATGTTTTCAATGTTTTCAAATCAATGTTTTTTAATGTAGAAGCCAACGGATCGTCATGAGTTGACCTCAGTACAACAATACAAAAAATCTAAAAGCCAGTTCATGACCCCTTTAACAATTAGTTACTTTTTAAGATGCCATTAACATTACTTTTAAAGTAACTTTCCCCAATAGAAGTATATTCACTACCTTTTCGCTATCATTCAAAAGTTTAATTGATAAAAAGATCCAGTAAAACACTAACATTGTGATATATTACAATTTAAAGAAACTGTTTTCTAATTTAATATATTTTTAAATGTATTTTATACCTGTGATGTCAAAGCTGAATATTCAGCATCATTACTCCAGTCTTCAGTGTCACATGATCCTTTAAAAAGCATTCTAATATGCTGATATTAAACATCTAATATGAAATTATTCATATTGTTTTATAGTTAAAAATAGAAGATGAAGCAATCAGTTCACCAACCAATAATCACTATATTTCCAAATTAAGTTAATGGTTTAAGAAATGACACACTTCAACTTTAAACTTACAAAGCCAGTTTTTTTTTTTTTTTGGTAATACGGTCATCTGTCGTATTATAAATAATGAAATAGAGCACCTGGTGAAGGAGTCATATGTGTGAATACATTATTCTAGCTCCCAGTCGATCTCCTCTGCACTGCATCCGTCAAGATGAGATCAGCGCATATTCTGCTCGAGGGTCTTTTTACGGTTGGCTTGACAGCAGGACTGGCAGATGCTCACTCTCCAAGCCACCGTGACAACCTGAGTCCATTTTTCTCAGGCATGAGCACCAAATTCAGTGGCTAAATCAGCAGAAATATAGAAAATGTGACTGGCACATGCACATGCTGTTAGAGAGAGCTGTGGTTAGATTCAAGTTTCAGCTCTAAGTAGAAGCCGTCCCTGTTCCTCAGTTTGCATAACACTGTGTATCTAGTTTCACAGCTGTATGTGATTACCCCCTATCGTGTTCTAAGCAGCCACAAAGCCAACATCAAGTGCGTGACTTCGCAAATAAAATCCATGTAACGTTATACTAGTGTACATGCACAGGGACTCTGAATTTGTAAATTTGGTTGTATCGAATTCTGCAAATACTGTAGATGCTCTGTACTTGCTTCTCTTGCCTAAAGGTCAACAAGCGAACTGGTTGTGACAATTCTCATTATCTTCTAGTAACTCTGCCGTTTTTATATTGTAAATATGTCTAATCTAAACCAGTGTTTCCCAACTGGTGGGTCACAACCCAAACATTGAACACTGATCTTTTTTGATGGGGTCATCGGATGGAGAAACAAACACATATTTAGCTTTAAAATATTTGTATGTAAAATGTTAAATAAGTAATTAATGTTATCAAAATAAATGTTTACAATATAATTGACTGAAATCAAGTGGCGACCCAACACAAAGTCATATTTTAATGTTTAAAGTTAGGCCTTGTCCACACAGACACGGGTATTTTCAACGCATTCCCATCCTACGGTGTCATAAAGTGACACTTTTGAAATTCCGTCTAAATCCAACGCACATGTCATCCTTTAGCGTCAATATAACAAAGCACAAAGCTTTGTTCGGTTATGATAGGTTTAGTTCTGGGGTAGGTTTAGGGTTAGACCACTAGGAGGCGCCTTCTGGCCCATATAAATCTGCGTCTCATATCGACGGCAGAAGGGTGCCATGTGCGTCGAATGTAGATCGAAATGTCAAAAGCGTCAGTATATGACGTCTTGGGATGAAAAACGGGCTGGTATTTTTTTACGCAAAAACACGCTACCAAGTGCTGTCAAGAGCATGCCACACCAGCAGGCGGCAATATAACTTTAACCGAAAGCCATGTTGGTCAATCAGAAGCCTAACAAAAAGTTATTACAGGTTCCGGTAGGCGCGACAAAGGCGACACTACTCGAAGTCACAAGGCAAAAACCCCGGTTTTACAACACCGTAATCGGCGATATAACTCCGATAACAGTGTAATCGGCGCTGACAACACTGTAATCGGCGTTTTTGAAAATGCTCACTCTGGCAGGGGTTTTCAAAAATTTTTGGTTTAAGTGTCTGTGATACTTGCTTGCTTCCGTGTGGTACAAACGGCCGAACCGCGTAAAAAATATTCACAGTTATAAAAGTACATTTGTCCGTGTGGACATGCTTTTAGTCTTGACTTATGGTTTCTGTTAATTTGGTTTAATATGGTTTAAATTTAATTTGATTTAAGTTGTTTTAAATATGGTTTAAATTTAATTTGATTTAATTTGATATATATATATTTTAAATCTTCTTTTCTAAAATTTTAAATATATAAATAATTTTCAATCAAATTAAATTTAAACCATATTAAACCAAATTAACTGAAACCATAATCAAAACGATGTACGATTAAAACAAAAAGAGAAACTAGACTACATTAATCTTTAAAAATGTCATCCTGATGTCAAATGTGAAGTGAAACCTTCTGAGAAGCACCAGTTTCTGTGGCTGTACTTGCTCACTGCTGCAGGGGCTTCAGTTTCTCACCTTTGCAGAGACTCTCCCCAGAACTTCCCAACTCCCTTCAAAAGAGCTGCAGGTTGCCACAACTTAGCTGTCAATTACCAGCAGAACCTGTCACTTCCAGTAACGCAGAAGGCTACGCTTGCATCTTCCCATACTGGGTTAGATAACCACCTGGACCCTTATAGATGTAGTGCTGGTTTTCTGGGGCAAGGGTTTGCTGAGTTTCTAACCTCAATCATCAAGGCTAATGGAGAACTGCTGAAGTCTGGCCCAGTGCCGCCACATTTCCTGTGCTCCCCTGAATGCTGTGATGTGCTCCGGTAATATGAAGCTCTAGAGATCTAAATTCAGCTCTAACTCCACGACCCTGTCCGGCATTTACAAACAGATATGGGATGGTAAGTTGCAATCTCATAAAAATGCCTGCATCCGAGTTCTGCCATTAGGCGAATGTGACTAGGCTATTAAAATCATCGCTTGCATAAAACACTCTCTAAAAGCCTCTTGGAAGAGACATTTCCACTAACGCCATCATATTCTGTGCTTCATCTACTGCAGTAAAACTTCCAGCTCTGTAACCCTGAATGCTTTCAGATCAGGCACCTGCATGCACTTACATCTCACCCAGGTCATCTGTACGGGGAATCTGAAAGCAACGAGTCACAGCCAACCCCTGTGCAAACCTCAGCTTTAGCCTTCACGCGGGGAGCAAAAACTGTTGCTGGAGTGTAAAACTGACCCGACGGAGGGTTGTGTCAAACTCAGAAGACCTGCCAGTTGAAGCAGAGATTTACATTGACTGCCATTTTTTTCTCGTTACTTCAAAGGACATTTTTTCATATAAATTATGTAAAGCCTAACTGTGCATTCACATAGCCGCGGGCGAGAGCGTCGAAGTAGCCGGTCATCTCAAGATCATTCATTTTCAATGAGAGCCGGTGGCGAGCTCCAGCGAGAGCAGCGCGTCTCTGTACGGCGAGAGTGGCGAGAGAGAGTTGAAATCAGTTCAACTTTATGGTAATAAGCAATGACGTGGTTCGGTGGCAAGCTAATCTGGCATGTAGAAGTGCTCCGTTTAGAGAACCCCAGAGAACGCAGCTCCTGTGAACTTTGGTTTCCTGCCACTTTAGTTCCCAAGCAAAATAGGGGAGGTTGAATTCTGAATTTAAAGCAACACCATGGAACTCTTCCACTTCGGTCGCCTACTGTTTGGAAGCGGAATTGTCCTTTACGCTGTCGTTAAACCTACCGCAGCGTACTGTCGCACGTGCTCGCTGCTAATGACACTGTGACACTGCACATGCCGCTGCGATTAAGTATCACGGCTTTGGAATCAACAATGTCCACGACAAGGTAGAGTATGATTTCATGACTTTATGAAAGACATCCCAAACTATAGAAAGACTAAATAAATTAATATTTATTATATAGATAATATTACTCATTTCATACTTTCAACATGCTTATTCGATAAACATTTCAACTCAAACATTCGCGATTTGAAAGTCATTAGTCAATCCGCGATTTTCAATGCTCAAATCGGAATTGATGATGATAACAATAGCATGCTAAATATGTAAAAGACATGTTAGTGTGTACTTGCTACCAGAGTGATAATTCTCTTCTCTACTACTAGCATTACTTGAATCATGACGATAAATGAAGGAACAGATAGTTTCCATAACATTTCCAGACAACAAATTATAAAAACAGATAGCTTTCAGTAGGCTATGCAAGCAATATACAGTACTTACTAGTCAAACAGCATGACGGCCAAATCGGCATTCGGTCGAGCAGCCCTCCGCATCCTTGTAGCTCACGCCAGCGAGCAAACACAGAACCAATATCTGATTCTGTGTCTGGCCTCTTGCTTTATCACTAAGCCTCATCCGAGTCCCTCAGACATAACCTTTGTCTTCTTAGTTGTTTTTACTGCTTCGGTCATAACGAAGAAACGCTGGCTGTTCACTCACGTCCAAATTGGAGTAACAGGTGGGGGAAGTGACGTATGCCGTCAAGCAGTCGAATTTTGTAGTTTATTTTTTGTGCACGGGAGCTGCCCCGTAAACCCGGACTTACATAGTGCCAGCAAAAGCGATACAGACCACGTCAGGCTATAGCAATATGAGTCATTTAACTTATTTTTAAGTCAATGTACCAATTACAAGGGTCTTGGAAATAGATTATGAAGGTTGTATAAACTACATAGTGTTACTTTAATAAGAGGGCTCGCAACACTATTTATAGGCAAGATTTTCGTGATAGAACACTTTTTCAGCGGGAATGCAAATTATAAAAGCACTTAACCATGAACACAAAAGCTACACCACACACATATGGCTTTTAATTTTATTGCGTTAGCAAACATGTCACTATAATTTTAAAGTTATTTCCATCAATCAATTTTCTGCAAAAATAACGATCGACATGCTTGTTTGCTTTGCGGCCCCTTTAAATACAGTTTTAAAAAAGATCATGCATTCGATCTACGTCAGAGCATCAGAGCGTCCACGAATCTTTCCATGGCGTCGTTGGCAGGGCAGCGAGAGCGAATTTTGCCGCTTTCGCCGGTGGCGGTGTGAACGTACGGTTAGCCTGTGGGTTTCCCCATATTGCCTTTGTGCAGCGTGATTTAATTCAAATCCAAATTTTCGCCTCAGCGAGGGGACCAATCACAGAACAGGGAGGGAGCAGCAAGATGATGATGATGTCTATGTGACACACTCAAGCAGTTTGTTTATACCTATGGTTTAAACATGGCAACTCGATGCGAAGTTACCTTTTGATGCAGCCTTAGATATTGTTGTAGTTTAGAACGCCAATAAATCTCTGAGCCTTCGTCCTCTCTCTCATCTAATTTCTTTCGCTCTACATACTGCCATCTGGTATAAATAAAACGATTGGCTATAAGCTACGTACAGGCACATTTGATAGATATTTGTAACCCAATAAACTGCTCTGGGCATTAGTAAATCATGCCTCAAATACAAGAAAATGAATATGTGGTTCCCAGGCCAAGTCTCAATGTCAATGAGACGTGGTCTGACAGTTAGCCAGGCTAATATAGGGCCCTATAAAATCCGTTTTGTTTTTTCCCAAATTCCATTTGATTTTTTCCCAAATTCCGCTTTCTCCGTTTTAATTTTTGCAAATTCCGTTTTTTCCGTTTTAAT
This sequence comes from Hybognathus amarus, assembly GCA_030378365.1. Classification (NCBI taxonomy): domain Eukaryota; kingdom Metazoa; phylum Chordata; class Actinopteri; order Cypriniformes; family Leuciscidae; genus Hybognathus; species Hybognathus amarus. The sequence goes on along the minus strand of JAQIUQ010007404.1, from coordinate 179,308 downwards.
TTTTGGGAATTCATTTTTTTTTTACCCTTTGCTGTTATTTTAGTTGTAAAAGAGTGTGCTTTTTATTTCGTGATCTGCAGAAATTATAGGGCCCATACTAATAAAGCCTCACATATGAAAAACATTTTAAGTTTATTGAACATTTAGACAAAAAAAGTTTTTGTTTAAGTATTTTTGATAGATCAGATGATGCAATTCTGATAGGTCATAATAATGCATATAAATATAATTTGTCAGCTCTGTATCTTCCAGTGATATTAAAATGATTAGTTACATCGATCAAAGCGCTGTAGTTTGTTATTGTAGGGTTAAACATATAATGCATTTCAATACAGCAATTGAAGAGATGTGCAATATAATATTCTCCTCAAACACACACACACACACACACACACACACACACACGCACACACACGCGCGCACACACACACGTGTGACGCACTGCACACACACACACACACACACACACACACACACACACACACACACACACACACACATACAGACACACACACACACACACACACACACACACACACACACACACACAGCACACACACACACACACATATACACACACACACACACACAGCCCACACTAGCACAGCGCGCACACTACACACACACACACACACACACACACACACACACACACACACACACACACACACACACACACACACACACACACACACACACACACACACACACACACACACACACACACACACACTGACACACACACTACACACACACACACACACACACACACACACACACACACCCATGTACCCTAATATAGTGTATTGGTATATATCATATATAGTCACTTTTTTTGTAATTTCTATTAAATGATTTGCTCATCTGTCACTATAACTTAATGTCTTTTTTATTAATGCACTATATTAATTGTCTGAATTTGTTTGTCATGATTAATTGGTTTGATTTGATTGGTTAGATAATTGCCATAGCATTTAATTTGCTTAAAATCTCATTGATTGACAGCTCTAGTTGTTACTTCAATTGTTACAATTTAGTGTGACAATTTTCATAAGAGTGGTTTTATGAATGAGTGAAACAAAAATAGAGTTGGAAAAAGTAATGAAGAATGAATGAAAGACATGATTTTCATGTCTCAGATGTGACAGGTAACCTTTAATTGAAGTCTAATTACATTCCCTTCTTCACCACGCTTCTGCCTAGCTCTCAGTTTTAATTTAAGTCTGCTTAATTGGCATGACAGAATCTGTACGTTTGTATTGCCAAAGCAATGGCAGCTTGGCTGCGTGCTACATGTCTGCAATGTAAAGTACAAAAACATGTTAGTGAAAAATTAAATAATGTGAAATAGAATAAAATGAGGAAATACAGTGTAAAATATGAACACATTTAAATAACAGAATAAAGAAATAATGCAAGATATACAGTTTAGCTACAGATGAGGGAAACCTCAAGACTCACTCTCTTATATTGTGGCAGACACATATTGTGCTGTTAACACACAGCAGTCACTGTGTTCTCCCAGTAGGAAGGACCATTTTTTCCATTGTTTGATGGTGTTTCAAAGTGCGGTGTATGCACTTCATTTTTTGACAGAGCATTGTTCGGATATCTTTGCATTGTGTATGTTCTGTTATAAAGTGCAGCTCTGTCTTGATTTTGTTCCCAGTGTGTGGACTCAACCTTTGTTCCTGCGGCAGCCATGTCCCCCTGTCTCTGTTGAGAGCTTGTGTCCACTGAGTCTGTGCTTGGTCAAAGTGGTTCTCAGTCAGATGGTCTACCATGACTTATTCTCTATAGGTTCAAATAGGATTGCATTTTACTTTGTTGTTGTTTGAGTTTCCCAATGAGTGAAGTGATTGGGTTTCATTTGTGCTGTAATTTGGTTTAATTGAATAAGTTTGGCAGTATCTGTTCTGGTTCAGAGCATGTGTGATGAGGGTCAGTAGATGCTCTGGACCAGTCGAGAGAAGGGATTGGTTTATTAGCTCAGCTCTTGGTATTGCACGTATAATGGTATTAGTGAGGGTCATTGAATTTGAGATAATTGCAGTTTCATTGCCCTTTTGTAATTATGGATATTTTGCCTAATTCTTCCTTGCATGCATTAGTTGTTGTGAGCCTGTTTGTGTAGGATATTTCTTAACATAGTTCTGCATGCAGGGTCTCAGTTGGAAGTTTTCCCTCATTTTGTGAATTCTTGATTTGGATTTATCAGTTGTCTCCACACCCCACTGCCATAGAGGGTCATTTTCTCAATCTAATATTTGATACTAATATTTTCAGCTAAATTTTAATTGGGATCTCTTACTCTGTCTTTCTCTCTCTCTCTCTCGTCTGATCTCTGTCTCTCAGAGTTTCATGACACAGAAGATAACTTGCTTTTAAAAGGTCAGGGCCTCCATTAACTGCAATAAAAATGGAATTAATGTGTGTGTGTGTGTGTGTGTGTGTGTGTGTGTGTGTGTGTGTGTGTGTGTGTGTGTGTGTGTGTGTGTGTGTGTGTGTGTGTGTGTGTGTGTGTGTGTGTGTGTGTGTGTGTGTGTCTGTGTGGTTTCATGTCTGCTAGTTTTGGCCCAGAGGTAGAGAATTATGAGTCATCTCATATTGGCATCTTTAAAAATACATTATGCTTCATTCAGAATGTCTCTCAATTAACATGCCAACATTAGTCTTCATAAACAATACTACAATATTACATTTCTCTAATAGAACGCTCCATAATAACAAGCCCACGCACGACAAAATCATAATCCATAAAAGCCCACGTACGCTGTTTGATCTCTGCCTACAGCACTTTGTGATTCTCCTGTGCTTGCTGCCACTTCTCTCTTTTATCTGTAGACACTCTGTCTATACCGAGAGCGAGTGACACGCACATCTGTATCCCTTCACAATCCTACAAACAATTTATAAACAGATTTGTTGATTTATAATGGAAGTGAACTAGTTCGCGACAAAACTAGACTGCTCACGTTATACACTCATCTAAAGGATTATTAGGAACACCATATTAATACTGTGTTTGACCCCCTTTCACCTTCAGAACTGCCTTAATTCTACGTGGCATTGATTCATCAACGTGCTGAAAGCATTCTTTAGAAATGTTGGCCCATATTAATAGGATAGCATCTTGCAGTTGATGGAGATTTTTTGGGAATCACATTCCAGGGCACGAAGCTTCCGTTCCACCACATCCCAAAGATGCTCTATTGGGTTGAAATCTGGTGACCTTTTTAGTACAGTGAACTCAGCTCAAGAAACCAATTTGAAATGATCTGAGCTTTGTGACATGGTGCATTATCTTGCTGGAAGTATTCATCAGAGGATGGGTACATGGTGGCCATAAAGGGATGGACATGGTCAGAAACAATGCTCAGGTAGGCCGTGGCATTTAAACAATGCCTAATTGGCACTAAGGGGCCTAAAGTGTTGCCAAGAAAACATCCCCCACACCATTACACCACCACCACCAGCCTGCTCAGTGGTAACAAGACATGATGGATCCATGTTTTCATTCTGTATACGCCAAATTCTGACTCTCTGAATATCTCAACAGAAAACGAGACTCAGACCAGACTCAGACTGAGACCCAGACCAACATTTTTCCAGTCTTCAACTGTCCAATTTTGGTGAGCTCTTGCAAATTGTAGCCTCTTTTTCCTATTTGTAGTAGAGATGAGTGGTACCCGGTGGGGTTTTCTGCTGTTGTAGCCCATCCGCCTCAAGGTTGTGCATGTTGTGGCTTCACAAATGCTTTGCTGCATACCTTGGTTGTAGCGAGTGGTTATTTCAGTCAAAGTTGCTCTTCTATCAGCTTGAATCAGTCGGCCTATCTCCTCTAGCACCTCTAGCATCAATGAGGTATTTTTGCCCACAGGACTGCCTCATACTGGATGTTTTTCCCTTTTCACACCATTCTTTGTAAACCCTAGAAATGGTTGTGTGTGAAAATCCCAGTAACTGAGCAGATTGTGAAATACTCAGATCGGCCCGTCTGGCACCAACAACCATGCCACGCTCAAAATTGCTTAAATCCCCTTAAAAATTGCACCACACCCCTAAATGCATTGAAATAACTGCCATGTGATTGGTTGATTATATAATTACAATAATGAGAAATTGAACTAGTGTTCCTTATAACCCTTTAGGTGAGTGTAGTTTACAATTGATTATTTGATGCAACAATACGTCCTATGTCCTGTAGTTGTGGCACTATGTCTGACGTTCTCGACTGAAAGTTAACTAGTGTGCTTCTCCACAAAATGATGGTTATGTTTGTTTTAATCCATGACTAAAGATTTTTTTTAGAATGGGTTTGATCTTATTTTGTCACATCAGCAAATTCATAATTATAATTAGTAGATTCGCCACATCATATGATAACTTAAGTTCATATTCTGAAATTGATTGTAGCTAAATATTACTTTGAATCTGTCAGCATTATGCAGTGCATGTAGCAGGAAGTGTAACCCAGCAGTCAGTTGGAAAGCGATGCTGTTATTAAAAAGATATGAAACCATACACAAGGCCAATACAAGGTTTTGTTTCAGCTGAATGAATTCAATCTCGGTGATCTCTGTGCTGTGCTGAATACAGAGTCGAACCCATAGCTCAACACATACAGTGCCAGTCTGATCCATAAAAAGAATCTCAAAATCAGTGATCCAGGTAACCAATGAGGTCTATAATACCTATCTGTAGGCATTCTCATTCATCATTATGGCATTTTCTCGGCTGGCACAGGACTCCCAGTATGCTTATTAACTGTGTAGTTTGGGCTCTTTTGTTTATTTTGAAAAATATTAAGTAAAATATTTTTTTAATGAAATTCGAAGGACAGCAAGATTAATCTCTAATTCAAACACCAGCACATGATTGACAACGATTCACCTGTGTCTATTATACCTTTGACAGAATCACATTGGAACAATCAAATCTGTGTTTGCGCTACCGCTGTATATATAGTTCAGATATAAACACTGATGTCTACGGCAGCGATCAAAATAGAGCAAATCACCTTTTGAAAGTAGCCTAACTTGCTTCTTCAAATAACGATTGTATCGATTAAATTTTCTACACCACTAGGTGGCGACAAGTGACTATTAAAAATTGTTTTTGTCATTTAATCGTTTATCGAGATTCGTTGAAAAACGCTGAATTCATCCATTAATGAAACAACTTAAGTATTTACGAGTGAGTAATTATATCATTTATTCAAACCAATGGTTTTTAAAATTATTATTAATAGACAGCAGCAATTGACGGAACTATGAATTTTGCTAGAACCTTTATCTTTACTTAAATTACATCCAGTTGTCTGTTCAACTAAACAATCATGGGAGAATCGTGATCTATTTGAAACTAAAAAAATAAATAAATCTTGATCCTTAATTAATTCAGAATCGTGCAGCTCTATATGAAACATATTCAAAATGTAAATTTAAGTTTTATTTGAATCCACTATAAATTTTGTCTTACTGTACCACTTTCGAAGGTGCCGGATCGCTATCGAGAAAGTGAAACAGATTGTTTGAGTTGTGAATGTGTGCATTGCGTATGCAATAAAAAGATAACATCATAAAAAGAATAGTAAAAACATCTAATCAGCAGGATGCATACTCAAAGAAATGTACAGTTAAATATTTTGTAAATAAAACAAAGAATATTGGCGTGTTTTACAATTTAAATAATACTATTTTAGTGTCTCTACATCAAAATGTTTTTTTTTTTAAATTATTATTATCTGTAAAATTTATAGCAATTTGAGTACAAAATAAAGTGACAGTAGGAAGAGTACATATTGAAATTAGGGCTGTGCAAAAAATAATTGATTAATTCGCATCCAAAATAAAAGTATTTACATGATATATTTGTGTGTGCTGTATATAATTATTTTGTATATATCAATACACACACATGCATGTATATATTTAAGATAATGTGTTATTCATATATAAATTATTTATATTTATATAATATAGATTATGTGTGTATATATATATATATATATATATAATATATATATATATATATACACATATACACACAGAATTTAAGCACAGATAATTCTTAAATATATACATGCATGCATAGGTACAGTATTTATATATACAAAATAATTCTATAAAGCACACACAAATATATTATGTAAGCACAGACTTTTATTTTGGATGCGATTAATCACAATTAACTTTTGCACAGCCCTAATTGAAATATATCCTTATGAATCAGATTTGAATTTAGAATCGAATTTGTGATTCTCTATACAGCTTTAGCAGTTTATGCAAATATATTATGTTAAAAAAAAGTTCCCCAGTACTGCCTTTGTGTTTCATAGGTCTTACCAGGTGGTATTGCCATCCTGTGAGCAGAGGTGGCATGTGCCACCCAGTTGGGGTAAGTGGCACTTTGCCACTGCCAGCCGTGCCATGTTCACTGGAGGATGTTTGAGATGGCGTGTGTGTATGCGGTCCACGGTCCATTAACAGAAGGACTGATTTGACACCAGCCCCGTCCCCCTGTTTGTGTGATCGTGTGTGTATGTGTGTAAGACAGGCAACTCCCTTCAGCAGGACAGATTGCTTTGCTGGTCTATGGCGGTGACACCTGCCTCCTGCCAAAACAGTCCCACTGCTCACTGAGGACCTGCTGAGAGCCGTGTCTGTCTGCCTTGGCAGCCGCTCCTATTGGATGTCTGCCACAAGCCCCTCCCTCTTTCCGCACCATCTTGAGGTGCTAGAAGTGGGGAGGGACTTCTCATAATCCCCATTTGACTGACAGCGGGAGTGGGCCGCCCCCTGAGGGGGTTTCACTGCCGGGCAAAGAGTAGCCAGATCAACATGTAAAGCTGTTCAGAATAGCGCCACAATATTATGCTTACTAATTTTGAAGTATGAGGAAATCAAGAGCAACTGATTTTTAACAATGATCTCATTTTCATTATTGGTCAGAAAGCCAACAGTTTTGTATTAGATGCAAAATAAAATAACAGAATAGTTTCATATAATTAAACACTATCAAAACATAATGCAAAATAATTATAAAATGTAAATAAAGTAGAAAGTAGAATTAAACTGATTGTAATAATCATATTGTTATTAATGAACATTTTGCTTAATCAAAGCATGTAACTTGATCAAATCAGACAAAAATTTGGCATGCTGTAGCACAATATAATCGCTTGACATACTGTTTCCCACAGTGTTTTTGTATGTCCAGGGGAAGCACACTGTGTTCTAAAAGGAATATGCAATAAGAGTATGCTAGTATTTGATTCTGAACATATTCACATGGGAAATTTTACCGTTTCTTTCAGATTAATTTGTTTGGCCACAATCAAAGGCATCCTTGATAAGACGTGAGCGTCTTTGAGAAATCACAAAACAGAATCTGAGATCGTTTGTTCTGCTCATTATAAAGAGCTGTTGGTTATTTATTTATTTTTAAATCGTGTTAATTTGTGTCATTCAGCTGTGCGGTTTGTTAATCTCCAGAACAGCAGTGTTTCTGACAGGTTTTAAGGCAGATTGTGATCTGTCGCAAAGCATTTAAAGGGTTAATAAACCCCCAGGGGGAATGAGGTATGCATATTAAGGTGGAAATACTATTTTTAATAACGGTTTCTGCTTTTAAAGTGCCCCTTATCAGTGGCGGCTGGTGATATTTATTTTTTTGGGGGGCGCATTTTTTTATTTTTATTTTTTTATTGAGGAGGGCAAATAAATACAAAGCAGTACCAAAAACCATGTTGACTTAAATATAAATTTATGATCTTTATTTACATTTCATACCAATAAAGTACCAAAAAGCATGTTTCCGACTTGAACATAAATGTTGCTCTCTTTTATATACATTTCATACCAGTAAAGAAGTAAAAGCATGTTTCCTACTTGAACATAAATGTTGCTCACTTTTATATACAAGTAGGAAACATGCTTTTTGTTTTTGGTACTTCTTTATTGGTATGAAATGTATATAAAAGAGAACAAAATTTATGTTCAAGTAGAAACATGCTTTTTGGTACTTCTTTAGTAGTACGAAATGAACATAAATGTTGCTCACTTTTATATACATTTCACACCAATAAAGAAGTACCAAAAAGCATGTTTCCTACTTGAACATAAATGTTGTTCTCTTTTATATACATTGCATACCAGTAAAGAAGTAAAAGCATGTTTCCTACTTGAACAGAGAATTGCTAATATTACATCCAGCCAGCCACCTCTGTTTCTCATAACACGCGGGTGAAGCTTCGTGTGTAGCTTCGTCCCCTGTCACTGGACTGCTGCTGAATTTGTAAATTGGGTTGGTCCGGACCGAGATCTTTTTTTCTTCCAGCGAAAGCCTTGTGAAAGGGTTTTTTTGTAAAAAAAATCACAGAATTTGGATGAACTGCTGCCATTATTTATACAAATAATGTCGAAATGGTGTCGTCTGCGCACTCGAAATAGTAGTGGCCCAGAGCGTGAAATTGAATGACAGGTGACGAGAACCAATCAGATTGGATAAAATAACGTGCATCCAATTCTGATTGGCCAGGACGCAACGACTTGCGCCCTGAGGAGAATCTTTAAAAACCAATTAGAGACCAGCTTCAGGTCACATGCTGCACGAAAATTTAAACTCTCACACAGACACCCATTTGTCCCGCGTCCCGAATGAAACACATTGAAAAACATAGAAAATAGTTGACCGATTAAAGACAGTTTTTATTAAATGCTGATGCTTTTCTTAGTACCAGCTTGTACATCGTATGAAAAAAAAAATATTTTTGTATTTTTATATAATTTTTGGTATGTCTATTTCTTGATGGGGCGGCGCCCAGCGCCCTCTATTGACAAGCCGCCACTGGCCCTTATATATAAATATATACGTATATATATATATATATATATATATATATATATATATATATATATATATATATATATATATATATATATATTTATATATATAATTTTTTTTAATTATTTTAAGGCTCCCATTTTAGTTCTGAAGGTCTCCTACAGTTGGTTTACATGCATCCAAGGTCTAAAAATATTTTATCTTTTTCACAATATACATTGCAGGTTCATCTCTAAACCCTTCCGTCCGAGAGCCTACTCTGCTCTGATTGGTCAACCCAGTCTGTTGTGGTCAATCATGTGACCATTACTAAATCTGGTTTCATCAGCAATAGTATATTCAATGATACGAACGGTAATGATGACGTTGTTTTTACCGTAACAAGTCCTCATCCTCTGAATGTGCATGCAAAATGGATTTACTTTCACAGAAAACTCGTTTCAGGCAGATTAGCATCAGTTCTTTATTTTTTGAAGACAATACTTCCATTTATACTTTTTTTTTTACTTTTTCCATTTATCATGCACTGATATTTGATACTTGGAAGAACTTTAAAACAATACATGAAGGGTAATCTTCGAAAAAGCATAATTGATATGAAATATGAAAAGCATATTGATTGAAATTTTAGTCTGTTCCTAACACAAATTTGTTAATGAGATCATTAAGTCAATAATTAAGTATAATTAATAGAGTTCAGGTCAAATGATTGTGAAATAAAGATTATGTTAAAACACAACCAATACCATCAGATCACCTTGTCCATGTGTTCACCTGGCTGTTATAAATAATGAACAGCATTAACAAAATCTAAAGTTAATGGATTAAGGGTCAAGAGCCCAACTAAAATAACACAGTCTCATCCCAATTCGTCATATAACTGACGTTTTCAGGACGTCTTTTGACCGTTCGTCAATATACGACTTTTCAGGCCCCCTTAAACGTCGGTAGATGACGATCCCGGGTCGTCATACAACTGACGCTTTACCTTTAACGTCAGTTAGGTGACGAGTTGGGTTTAGGGTTAGGTTTAGGTATGGGGTAGAGTTAGGATCCGAATAACGTCATCTACCGACGTTTAAGGGTGCCCTAAAAAGTCGTATATTGACGAATGGTCAAAAGACGTCCCAAAACGTCAGTTATATGACGAATTGGGATGAGACTGACTAAAACAAACACTGATCACCATAATGGTGACACAATTCACTCAATTATTCAATTAATTATCTCATTAACTTTAACACTGCTTCAATGTTCATTTAACACACTGTTCAGAGTTTATAATATTCACACTCTCAGTGTTAATTTAACACTTTCTGTGTATATTGTGCACTAGTCACTTCTTTTATAGGGATGTTTTATGAGTTGACAGCATCCATACCTTTTTACTTTCATTGTACGGAACAGTTTAGAATAAATAATCATTCAACAAAAAGAAAGCAAGTCATACAGGTTTGGGATAACTTGAGGTTGAGTAAATGATGACCGCATTCCTTTAAAAAAGGATGTGTCACACACACACAATGAATTTTTTGTCCATCTGATGCCCTAAATGACGCTAGCTGTTCTTATTTATTGATGGCCCAGTGGTGAGGTCATGATGGTGTTTGGGAATGTCCTTCATTATTTATACAGTATGTCAACGCTCTAGTGCACTTCATGTGTGGATGATGTCAGGTGCAGACTCTTTTCATTTTTGCTCATTCACCACCGGGAGAATGACAGATATTTAGACATACCGTCTTGTTTGGTAAATTACTGACAACACACCAAAACCTCCTGCCCCTTCACATGTCACTCATACACGATATGAACCTCAATTATTAATATCACTGTTATTTTTCCCCTGATTATTGTTATTATGTTGCAGTTGTTAAGAAACAGATTTCGCCTTCGGCCATCACAGTGGGGCTTTTCGTGTGTAGCGTGGGCTTTCAGCGTCGTGCTGCTGTGAATTTTGATGAGACCTTGAAAACTAAATTGAATGTTGCAGCAAGTCTTGCTTTCTGCATCTGAGTGTCTTTACTAAATCTGTCTCCTTTTTCTCACTCCCGAAATACTGTTTCATTTTGGCACTTTTTTTGCTTTCGCCCACAACACAAACACAGAACAAAGTAAAAAGAAACTGACAAAACAGAAAATGTGACGTATATAGATCATACCATTACTCAGGCAGGTAATTTAGGGACTACCATTCAAAAGGTTTATTTATTTATTTGTATTAGTACTTATTCCAGAAGGATGCTTTAAATTGATAAAAAGCAAAAGTAAAGATGTTTATTAAGTTACAAAATATTTTTATTTCAAATAATTGCTGTTCTTTTGAACTCTATTCATCTACGAAAGACTCCAACATGTTAAAGGTGCTGTTTGTCATTTTTATTAATAATACAAATAATATCTTTGCAGATTTTTAGGACACATACACGTTTCTTTGAAAATTTCAACTGCTATCTGTCAATCTTACATACTGCACTTTTAAGCAGCACAACTGTTTACAACATTGATAATAATAATAATAATAATAAATGCTTCTTAAACAACAAATTTGCACATTATAATTTCTGAAGGATCATGTGACACTGAAAACTGGGGTAATGACGCTGAAAATTCAGCTTTGGCATCAAAGATATACATTTGAAAATATAATAACATTTGTATCACATAAATGCAGCCTTGGTAAGAAAATAGTGTCACTGTCAGTTTAAGTAAGTTCAGTGTTGATTCATCTCTATTGTAAAAATGACAATGATTGATTGAATTGTTCATAAAAAAAAGTTATGATTTTTACAATGGTTTTTATGATTTTTATAAGAAAATTTAAAAATCATCTTCATTTACAATTTGGGACTATTATTGGTAATAACTGTGTTTAAACCAGTGTCATTGCTTGCCAGTGGATTATACTGTATATTTTAGTGTTTGAACAGATGCACACACTGAGGTGACGCATTACATCATCAATATAAGCATATAAATCGTATTTGTTGCATTTTATAACCGTCTATAGTTGAAATGAACCAGCCTAATTTAATTTTCACACACAAGATTTCATTCTGGTCTACTCTTATCTATTAAGTGTCTTATATCATGGCACATTTTTATTTGAGCTGACTGATGAGTGCAAATAAAAATTCAGATGAAACCGCATCAGTAGACATTAACTGACAGGTGAATGAGCTTCTATGTCCTGTGAAAAGTACTGCTGCAAGTTTTCTTTCTTTTATTTAGGTTTTCCACATTTCCCAAAGTATTATTTGCCTTTCATCTCTTCCAAATTAACTTTTATTAAGATTACTGGTTTCTTATTTTTTGAAGTATAAAGGAGGCTGGTTTTTAAGGTTAAGGGTTAGGAAAGGATTCGATTATTTTGATTAGAAATTGATTGGATCTTAAATGGTTCATTTTGAGGTCATGTTGACTTGAAAGCTGCTGTGGCAAAATTTCTACATTGCTAACCGCACTATATACACTCATCTAAAGGATTATTAGGAACACCTGTTCAATTTCTCATTAATGCAATTATCTAATCAACCAATCACAAGGTAGTTGCTTCAATGCATTTAGGGGTGTGGTCCTGGTCAAGACAATCTCCTGAACTCTAAACTGAATGTCAGAATGGGAAAGAAAGATGATTTAAGCAATTTTGAGTGTGGCATGGTTGTTGGTGCCAGACGGGCCGGTCTGAGTATTTCATCTGCTCAGTTACTGGGATTTTCACACACAACCATTTTCTAGGGTTTACAAAGAATGGTGTGAAAAGGCAAAAACATCCAGTATGTGGCAGTCCTGTTGGCGAAAATGCCTCGTTGATGCTAGAGGTGCTAGAGGAGAATAGGCCGACTGATTCAAGCTGATAGAAGAGCAACTTTGACTGAAATAACCACTCGTTACAACCGAGATATGCAGCAAATCATTTGTGAAGCCACAACACGCACAACCTTGAGGCGGATGGGCTACAACAGCAGAAGACCCCACCGGGTACCACTCATCTCCACTACAAATAGGAAAAAGAGGCTACAATTTGCAAAAGCTCACCAAAATTGGACAGTTGAAGACTGGAAAAAATGTTGCTTGGTCTGATGAGTCTCGATTTCTGTTGAGACATTCAGATGGTAGAGTCAGAATTTGGCGTAAACAGAATCGAGAACATGGATCCATCATGCCTTGTTACCACTGTGCAGGCTGGTGATGGTGGTGTAATGGTGTGGGGGATGTTTTCTTGGCACACTTCAGGCCCCTTAGTGCCAATTGGGCATTGTTTAAATGCCACAGACTACCTGAGCATTGTTTCTGACCATGTCCATCCCTTTATGGCCACCATGTACCCCATCCTCTGATGGCTACTTCCAGCAGGATAATGCACCATGTTACAAAGCTTGAATCATTTCAAATTGGTTTCTTGAACATGACAATGAGTTCACTGTACTAAAATGGCCCCACAGTCACCAGATCTCAACCCAATAGAGCATCTTTGGGATGTGGGTGGAACTGAGCTCTGCTGGATGTGCACCACATCTCCATCAATTGCAAGATGCTGTCCTATCAATATGGGCCAACATTTCTCAAAGAATGCTTTCAGCACCTTGTTGAATCAATGCCAGGTAGAATTAAGGCAGTTCTGAAGGCGAAAGGGGTCAAACACAGTGTTAGTATGGTGTTCATAATAATCCTTTAAGTGAGTATATTTAACTTGCTGTGTAGCCTACCATTTAATAGGTGTCATCATCGTAACAGTTTACATACATGGCGTACCCAAGTTTATTAGATCCACGTCTTACAGTGAAATTTGAATTGATCTTATGAGATTGCCCAAATCGAAGAGTTTGTAGCAGGCATAATGCTAGGGGTCGGGACCATAGAGATGTATGTGACAGACATATACTTTTGTGAAACCGCTGAGATTTATATTCCTGAAGAAATGTGATAACCTTTCACAGGTGAGAATCTGTTGGGTTGTGTTTTAATATGTATGAACTCAATATTACAGGTTTTTCCACATTATTTCATCCTTTATCGTCACATAGAATGCTATATGACAAAATGGCGTTATACTACGCACATGGCATCCGTTATCGTTAATATAACGCGCTGTGATGGTTAGGTTTAGGTGTGGGTAGGAGATATAGGGTAGTCTCATATTACGCTAAATGATTTATTGGATTTATTACGCCTTGAGTTTGTGTGTTATATTAACGATAAAGGGTGCCATCTGCGTAGAATAGGCCGCCATTTTGTCATATAGCGTTCTATATGACGATAAAGGATGAGAACGGGCTCGGTTTTTATAATATGGTAACTTTTTAGTGACGTGTTAGCTAATGCCTTCCGCGTAGTTGCACTGTGTTAGTTTAGCAAAATCATCTGCTGAATCTGCTACATATATATATATATATATATATATATATATATATATATATGTATATATATATATATATATATAGTACCTGACTCCTCACTAGGGTCGCTGAAAGATTTACCGGGGGTCGCCAGCCTCACTTGAGTCTGAGGGTTACATGCAGGGATGAAACGGTTACTATACCTCTTGAATGTTAAAATTGGGACTCCTGGAAAAAAAGGTTGGGAACCACTGCTCTAATGTAATAAAGACAGTTATGATAACAGGATGAATTATTTGGCCAAATATAGTCTACCTCTTTCTCTCTCTACACACTTACACACACTTTCTCTTGGTGAGGTGTTGATGGAGTTTGGAAAGTGAAATCTCATCACTTTTCACTCACACACATTACTGTCTCGTCTGCTCCTGAAATGTCCTTTTTTTGATGGAATCTGTGCTCGGCTGTTTCAAAGAGCCTCATTTTATTAAACTCCCCTTCAAAAAAGGAACGTGTTATTGCTTAGAGCCAGAGGTTCCTTTTTTATAGATCACAAGCATAAATAGAGAGCTCAGTTTTCGTTTCTTTTAGGTATCAATGTCATTTCAGATGTTTCTCCTATAATCATTTTGGAGAACTGAGTGTACAGAGCTATACAGTTTAAAAAATGTAGATTCATTATTTCATTCATTCATTCATCATTGAAAGGTTATTTGCAATTTGATGATAATAATTTGAGCTTATATTGAGATCTCCAGACTGTAATTGCAGACCTTGCTATCTTGAAAATATCTGAGCACTGTGAAATCTGAAATTGTTTGAAAAATGCGTACATCTCTCTCTGTCTTCTCTCAGGAGCTGTCTGAGGTGAACTCCACACAGGTGAGGAGTCAGACGAATACGGCTCGTGTGGGATGGACTACGGCCGGGCACCATGTGTATGTCATGCAGGTTCGAGCCAGGACTGTTGCTGGTTTCGGAAAATACAGCAGCAAAATGTGCTTCCAAAGCCTCACAGATGGTACGAACCCCCATGCCTGTGTGTGTGTGTGTGTGGAGGCGCTCTTCGGATCTGGGTGATTTCATTCCTTGAGCAGATTTTTTTTGTTGTTGTTGTTGTTTTGTTTTTTTGAGTTGTGTCGAAAGAAACGCTCCACTATTCTATTTTTTAATGCTCAGTGTATTTTTGTATGATCTTCAATAGCCTCTTTCACACATAGATTCCGGAAAATACACGGAAAATGTGTCCTGGGTTCATTTGATTTCTGGTTCATTCCCGCTGCCTGCATGCCAGCGATTTTCTGGAATCTGTGCATGCGTTCACACACATCCCGTAAAGATTCCCTGTAAAGAGATGTGACATCATGATATTGCATGGAATGTTTAAAGTTTTTTTTTTTCTAATCAATCAATCTATCATCTATCTATCTATCTATCTATCTATCTATCTATCTATCTATCTATCTATCTATCTATCTATCTATCTATCTATCTATCTATCTATCTATCTATCTATCTATCTATCTATCTATCTATCTATCTATCTATCTATCTATTGATCTATCTATCTATCGTTCTATCTATCTGATCTATCTATCTATCTATCTATCTACTCTATCTATCTATCTATCTATCTATCTATCTATCTATCTATCTATCTATCTATCTATCTATCTATCTATCTATCTATCTATCTATCTATCATCTATCTATCTATCTATCTATCTATCTATCTATCTATCTATCTATCTATCTATCTATCTATCTATCTATCTATCTATCTATCTATCTATCTATCTATCTATTCTATCTATTCTATCTATTGATTTATCTATCTATCTATCTATCTATCTATCTATCTATCTATCTATCTATCTATCTATCTATCTATCTATCTATCTATCTATCTATCTATCTATCTATCTCATCTATCTTTATCTATCTATTCTATCTATCTATTGTATCTATCTATCTATCTATCTATCTATCTATCTATCTATCTATCTATCTATCTATCTATCTATCTATCTATCTATCTATCTATCTATCTATCTATCTATCTATCTATCTATCTATCTATCTATCTATCTATCTATCTATCTATTTATCTATCTATCTATCTATCTATCTATCTATCTATCTATCTATTGATCTATCTATCTATCTATCTATCTATCTATCTATCTATCTATCTATTCTATCTATCTATCTATCTATCTATCTATCTATCTATCTATCTATCTATTGTCTATCTATCTATCTATCTATCTATCTATCTATTTATTTATCTATCTATCTATCTATCTATCTATCTATCTATCTATCTATCTATCTATCTATCTATCTATCTATCTATCTATCTATCTATCTATCTATTTATCTATCTATCTATCTATCTATCTATCTATCTATCTATCTATCTATCTATCTATCTATCTATCTTTATCTATCGTATCTATCTATCTATCTATTCTATCTATCTATCTATCTATCTATCGATCTATCTATCTATCTATCTATCTATCTATCTATCTATCTATCTATCTATCTATCTATCTATTGATCTGATCTATCTATCTATCTATCTATCTATCTATCTATCTATCTATCTATCTATTGTTCTATCGTTCTATCTTGCTTTGTTGTCTTATTTGTTAATCCCAGCACACTTTCCCATTCTTTCTAACACTGTCTTCACTCTCTTTCTCTCTGTTTTTTCACTCTCTCGCTCTCTCAGCAAAAGTGAGTGGATGTGTTTATTCATGTCTTAGGGCTCATTTCATTTATTAGATCTCTGAAAAAACACACACACAAAGGAAACATTTAATTGGTTTCATTAAGGGGTGCATTTTTTCAAGTCCAGTATTTTTCTGTTTTGTTGATTTTTTTTTTTTTTGTGGAAATTTAGGCCATCAGATGTTAAAATGAACAACAAGAAACATAAAGTCTCTCTCTCTCTCTCTCTCTCTCTCTCTCTCTCTCTCTCTCTCTCTCTCTCTCTCTCTCTCTTGGGTTTGATTAATGGCATTGTATCTGTAGTTTAGCATATCCTGCCTGATGACTGTGCCAGGGACACACACACACACACTGTGGATGCCAAGGGGGACTGGACTCTACAGGACAGAAAGACATCCGCCAGGCAGCTGGCTAGTTCCTATAGCCACACACACAAACACACACTCACAGTTCACCTGTCCAGCTCACTTGCACATCCATTTTTTAGGCTTCATCTTTTACACTCTCCTTGTCTTTGCTGTCTCATTGGTGTAAATATAACTGAACTGCACTGGCAATCTGGGACACACACACAAAGAGACAGGTCTAATGTGTGAACATGGCCCTGTTGTTAGACAATTTGATACTCTTACTTGACTTATAATTTATGCACTTGGGCTTTACACCTGCAATCATGCATTTTAGACACTTTTTTCCAAACTCACATACATTGCATTCACTGTATTAAACCAATGTTTGTTTGATTTTAAGTTTGATTTGTGTTTCAGTTTCAGTTGTTGTGTGCAATTTGTGCATATACTGAAAGTTGTGCATATGTTTGTGTATTTGCATGGCTTAATTGTGTTTGTTGCATGCGTGCTTTGCATCTTTGTTGTATGCATGTGTGTATTCTGATTTGAATGGTTGAATAGTTTGTGTGTTTGTCATTTGCTGCATGTTGGTTTTGTGTATTTGCAACACCTCAGTTTCAAACACCTGAAACTGGAACACTAAATATGCAAATCACACCAGCATGCAATAAGCATGCAACTAATTTACCTATGTCAGTATACATAAACAGACATGTAGTCAAAAAACAGACAGACTCACATATACACACTGTTTATCACACAGTGAAGACAATTAGTATTTACACACTTAAACAAATTAACTCAATATACAGAGAGACAACGATGATGTCACACTGATGAAGACAAAACTTCCTGTGGGTGTGGGCAGGCGCTCTCCGTGCCGTCATACTCACTAAAGTAATTAGTGCCTGCGTTTGCTCCTCGCCAGCTAACGGGTACATCCACTGGCATTCTGCCATGGCACGACATTCGTTACGACAATTAGCACCAATCACAGGGGAGAGAAGTCCACCTCACGCACACACACCTTCTCTAGAATCACAACACATGCTCTCCCCGGAGTCTCTCGCTCTCTCGTTTTGACAGCCAGGTGTAATGACGAAGAAATTATTCTGTTAAATGAGGTGTGTTTAAGCCTAGTGCTCACAGAGACTGCTCTACTTCCTGTTGGCCAATATGGATTTAGCCAGCATGCTAAGAACGACCATCAGTGTGATTGTTAAAATCTAGTACAGTATGCTATGACACACATAGTTACACAGTCACACATATGCAATGTTTCAATGCACAAAATTGTTTTAATGTTTTTGAAAGAAGTCTCGTTCACCAAGGCTGCAATTCTTTGATCAGAAATATAATAAAAACAGTAATAATGTTAAATATATTGTCTGTTTACACCTGGTATTAATATGCAAATTGGGCGATAGGTTCACAAGTAGACGAGGGAGACACATTCCAGTTTACACCTGGTATTTTAATTTGTCTCTTTTGTTCTGTTTTAAACACTTCTGTCCTGATTTCTTTAAGGGGAGGGTCGCAGGTAAATAAATGGGTTTGTTTCTAATCTTTAAATCTACTTGACAAAATAAGCTTACGTTCCCTTTAATGTTTAAACATTAGGTCAGTAGGCGGAGATAGTACGGTCTTTTGTTGCTTGTTGCACATGAGCGTTTACACTACGAAAGCAATCTGGCCAAATTACTACCTCTGAAAGTGGTCAAAAGTAGTAGCCTGGATGCCAGCCCTGAACTCCGCCCACAACATTTTTTGGACGGGAAGTTTGGTCTGGACTCGATCCATTGAGGAGTAATTATGATCTGGCAAAAAACATTTGGGCCAATCAAATTGCCAGGGCGGGCTTTATACGATGATGGACAGGTGATCTTCGGGGACGTAATCATCACGTTATCAAAGAGCGGCGCGCTTAACTGGTTTCCCTCAGAGATGACTGCAGCTGGAGAATTGAGATGTATAGATTCCGCTATCGCGTCTGTTATAAAATGAATCGACAGCACATTAATTTTAATAGACAAACAGAAAACTGCAATCAAGGCATTTGTCGATCGGAAAGATATCTTTGCCGTCCTTCAAGTGTAACTTATCAGCTGGCTCTGACGGTCGCTAAGAAGATGGGACGTAATGAAAAGCCTGTGGTCGTTGTGGTTTCTCCTTTGGTCGCACTCATGAAGGACCAAGTAAAAGAAGCAACACTCGTTATTTTACTTCTAAAATAAGTAAGTTCTGTTGACAACTGTGAAATGCAAAGTATTTGACTTACTGCGTTGCTCTGATAGGTTGTAGGTCTACCGACTATCCAATTGAGTGCAGAGTTTTGTTTTTTTCCTGGTTCGGTTAAGACACGCCTCATAATCAAAGCCCAATGAAGCGGTTTCAGACTCATATTCTCAATAGAATATGAGTATGACAAAGTCAGGCTACAAAAGTAGACAACCTCAAAATATTTTAGACCCTGTTTACACCTGTATTTAGCATCATCTGTTTGTTATCGTATTAACCAAAACGCATCTTAAAGGGGTGATGAACTGAGAAATCAAATTTTCCTTGATCTTTTGACATCTAAGAGGTCATCATATTATAAGAATATCATGTAAGTTACAGAACTGAAAACGTCCTTGTTAGTCCAACAAAAGCTTTTTATTGACACCAGCCCCTGCAAACGACTCGTTATTTAAAGTGAGGAACTATGACATCAGAGAGGATGAAAGTCCACCCACAGAAGATCAACGCCTACTTCAACACGGCCGGTTTAGCCCCGCCCACTGATTCACGCATTACACGCATAGCTAACATAGGCCTACCTACCTCGTGATGACAAACCGGGTCGAGAGTGAAACTCATTATAATATGCAAAACTGTTATCCACTCACAGCAGTGGGCGTTTACTTCCAAGTCTTCAATGCGAGACGCCCATAAAAACAGAGCGTTTTTGAGCTGGGCTCAAAACTAGGGTAGAAAATAGCCTATTACTTATTCATGTTGATGATTTTTAATGTAAAAAAAAATAAATAAATAAAAAAAAAAACGAACGTCATAAGTTGACCTCAGACAACAATATAAAAAAAAATAAAAAGCCAGTTGACCCCTTTAATACCAAGTGTAAGCAGGTATATAAACATATATTTAAAATATACCGTTTTCTGTTTTAATAGATTTTTTTATTTGTTTCTTTGATGGCATACCTGAATTTTCAGGATTCAGTCTTCACATGATCCTTCAGAAATCATTATAATATGCTGATTTGCTTCTCAAGAAACATTTCATATTATTAACGATTTAAAGATCAGTTGTTAGAAATGTATCCCCAAACTTTTGAACGGTAATGTGCAAAATGCTACTCGTATACAGCAAGTTTACGTACAATCCAATGAAAATCATAAGTAACCACTGTTTTTTTTTTGTTTTGTTTTTTTGTTTTTCACATAGCTAGCAGATTTTTAACGAAATTAGATCTGTCTGCCGCACACATAATGACAAATCATGCTGTATATCAGTCTCTCTTGCTCTATTCAGCATGCTTGCTTTTGTTTCTTCCCCCTAGCTTACTTTCTTATTCTCTCTGATATTCTCTTTCTCTCTGTTCCTTTTTATGTTTACATGGCGTCATGTAGCTAGCCACATTTTGTTTGTTTGTAGTGTAGCTAACTATTAATTAGCATGACTGCAATACGTAAAATCATGAGAAGCTTGTAGCTTGGCAAGCTACGGCATCAAAGAAGGTTCTCCAAACCACACAGATGTTTCATGTGCAAGCAGGTCGTGGGTATTTGAACATCGATAAAGGACATCCCATCCTCTTCTTTGTCGTTTTTAGACTGTGACGGTGGGATTTGCTGTGCTGATGGGCCACACACACTTCACTCACACACACTTCACTGGTCATTGTCATTCAGCTGTGTACCCTAAGTGTTTTTCCTTCCCTCTATTCATTCCATCTATCATTTTCCATCATGCAATTCTCAGTTGACATCCGTCAGCAATCAGCATTACCTGACCGCCGTGTTTCAGCACTTAGTTTTGTATCACTCTATTATCCCTCTCTCCTTTCTCCTCTATTTCGTTCAAAGCTCACACTCCTCACGATTCTTCATTCTTCTATTCTTCCCTTTTTCCATATGACTTTATGCCGCCTCCCCCTCTCTTTCAGTCTCCTATTCATGCAGTCCATGAAATGCTTCCCTGAATAGGTTCTCTTGAAATGTTTTGTTTACGTTCTTTCATCCCCTGTTTCATCTCTATAGGCAGTGGCCATTTCAGTTATTTCTGTAGCCTAATGCATCCTGTCTCTCTCTGTCTGAGACGACTATAAATCAGAGCTGAGGGAACAGTTGCCACTGATTGCGGGCTCAGCCGCGGCTGGAGTGGTCTTCATCGTGTCTCTGGTGGCCATATCTATAGTCTGTAGCAGGTGAGTTTGCCATTATGGAGCCAAGACATGTGGCTGCTGCATGTGCACGCAGGAAAGGAAAGAAAGACACAAGCGAGTTCAGCCTAGCTAAATGTGTTCCCATTTAATCATTTTACTTAAAATGTATGTAAAAAATACATATACGAAAATTATACAAAAAGGGTCATATGTACTCTATCATTTGCTTGCAATTAAATAAATAAAATGTTAATAACATATAAATATTACATATATTATTAAACATATAAACATATAAATTATTAAATATTTAACACCATAGTATTGATTGCACGTGACGAATGTGGGGAAACAATTTATATTGTGGCCACATTTTACTAATTTGTTCTATTGATTTACTAAATTGTGGCCAGGTTGTCACAACTTGCTCCCTTCTATATGATAAATCAGATCTATGGAATTAAAGGATTAGTTCCCTTTTGAAAAAACTTTTGCTGATAATTTACTCACCCCCATGTCATCCAAGATATCCATGTCTTTCTTTCCTCAGTCGAAAAAAAATTAAGGTTTTTGATGAAAACATTCCAGGATTTTTCTCCATATAATGGACTTCCATGGGAACCAGACGGCCCAAGCTCCAAAAGATCGTTAATAACAGTTTCAGATCCAGCTTCAAATGTCTTTAAACGACACCAGGCCATGAATAAGGGTTTTATCATGCGAAACGATGGGTTATTTCAAAACTTATTCCAAAAATGTAACTTTTCTAAGGACAAATGGTAGCCTAGCTCTATTCTGGAGGCGCGTTTGTAACGTCACGTGATACGTAATTACGTTCAAAAGGTCACGGGCGACGTAGCCGGAAGTACAGAATCAAAATCGTCCGACATCGTTATTTTACCTTTTAATTCCTTTTTTTTTTGTAAACGGCGTTTGAGTTAGTTTGCACGTTCAACCTATGTGTTCAACTAACTGACTCTGTACTTCCAGCTACGTCGCCTGTGACCTTTTGAAGGTAATTACGTATTACGTGACGTTACAACGCGCCTCCAGAATAGAGCAAGGCTAGCATTTGTCCTTAGAAAAGTTACATTTTTGGAATAAGTTTTGAAATAACCCATCGTTTCGCATAATAAGACCCTTATTCATTGTCTGGTGTCGTTTAAAGACATTTGAAGCTGCATCTGAAACTGTTATTAACAATCTTTTGGAGCTTGGACTGTCTGGTTCCCATGGAAGTCCATTATATGGAGAAAAATCCTGGAATGTTTTCATCAAAAACCTTAATTTCTTTTCAACTGCATGAGGGAAGAAAGACATGGACATCTTGGATGACATGGGGGTGAGTAAATTATCAGCAAAAGTTTTTTCAAAAGTGAACTAATCCTTTTAAGTAGTGGCCATGGTTTACTAAAACGAGGGAACAAATGAATAAATCGTGGGAACTAATTCTTAATTCGTAGACACAATTTAACTAAAACAAGTGAACAAATTAGTTAATAATGGCCACAATTTACTAAATTATCGAGGAACGGATTCCTAATTTGTGGGAACGAATTGTTCAATCATGGCCACGATATATTTATTTACTCTGGGCTCCGGATCTGTGATCTGTTAGTGTCATTCCATGTTTCAAATCCCATTGGTTAGAGTCAGTCTCAGGACTGGCACTAGCTCTCCTCAGTGCACAAGCATCACCTCATGCTGATAAATTGGGCTTTATATAGTTGGTTCTTTGCTGTAGGGGAACGGTAATGATGAGTGAGGTGATGCAATTCCTGTAAATAGTAAGCAATTCATGCTTTTAATCCATAAATAAAATGAATTGTATTAAAAAAGCATCTGCAAACCACCAGACACAACTATATCCAAACGTAACTGACAAAATGTTTTGATTTCAGGCTGTACTTTTGGTCAAACAGAAATTTAGATCATAAAGTTTTTGAAAGACCCTTTCTGTGCCTAACTATTATTGTGGTACTAAAATTTAATATGGAACCCTAAATGACAAACAAAGACAACTGTGATTGGTCACTTGGCATGTCAATCAAACGGTCTCTTCCTGACTTGAGAAGGTGGCTCTTTGCCAGAATAAACTGCCATTTGGCCTGAATGTACTTTGTATTGTTGACAACACCAGACCACCAAAACAATTATTCTCAAAGAACGTCTGTGACCTAAAAATACATCTGCCCCACTTAAAACCGCAAATAAATGTTAGACACTTATAATGTGAAACAATAGGGGCTTTCGCAACGGGTTGTTCTAGGAACTTATTTCTAGGAACTAGCCACCAGGGTGGTTCTCCGAGAACTAATGGTTCCCTTGGGAACATTTTCCTGGTTGCATTCGCACCGCCAGTAGGAACTCTGAAGTGACTAAAGCCACGCTCGTTGTTGTGACTTTTATTTTGACAGCACGGCTGACCTTTATTTTGACAGCGCTGAGAATGCCAGACCACACAGTGCTGGCATCCTCCGTGTACAGTAGTTTACGATTTGTCTAACAGTCCCGTCTAATATGTTATTAGATAGACATGTTATACATAGAAAGTAGACAGTATATGAAAAGTTATTAGCGTATGCCATGTGGCTGATGTCCAGTGTTGCTAGCTGAGCAGAAATATATAATCATGTTTCGCTTGGTCCCATCAAAGTTGTGTTGGATTTTCTCCTTAGTGTTAAAGTTAAGAGGCCCATCTATCACTGTTTTTCATGTTCGTAGAGTTAGTTTCTGGAGTAAATATATAGGCTATAATCTGTGTTTACACAACAAAAAATAGCGGTGCTGGTGAATACGCTTGTGCTCGGCCAACCAGCGTACACTAAAGCCACAGATATTTCCTAAAGTGCTGGTTTAGACCCTACTCTAAAGTAGGAGGTAAATTAGTTCATCCAAAAGGAGTTCCTAAAACTATTGTTCCTAGTTCCTGCAGTGCGAACATGCTAAAATTCGGGTACTTCGCCAATTGCTCCAGAAACAATGAAAAGGTTCATCTGGTGCGAAATCCCCTATAAGAATAATTATAACCCTATAAGACTCAGACACTTGTTTCAGCCAGATGAGCAAATCCAGATTAATTTATTAACTATATGTTTTAATTGTATTTTCTCTCCCCTTTTCTCTCACAGGAAACGAGCTTACAATAAGGAGGCTGTGTACAGCGACAAACTCCAGCACTACAGCACTGGCAGAGGTGAGCGAATCACTGTTAATGCTGACGGACATCTTTGTTTTATGCTCAGCTCCGCCCCTTCCTCTGGGGCAAACCCGACCTGAAAGGGGTTTTGAATATGACTGAAAGCAAACAGAGAGGAAAACAGAAGGATAGAGATGTGAGGTTACAGGAAATGCCGGGGGATGCGGTGAAACAGAGGAAAGGAACGAGGGATCGCTCCAGGCATGTGCACTTTTTAGAAGCTGACATTAAAAAGCTTTTCCTACCTGTATACATCCCATAGCCCAGCAAGAAGCTTCGGGCTCATTAGGAACTGAGAACTTTCTCTAGCTCTCACTCTGCCTCCTTGTAAGCAATCTCTCAGAGGATTTGATGGGCGATCTGCGAAACCAAATTTAATTAACATAACTGCAGACAAAAGAGTAAACAAATGATGTGACATCCAGACTTGCACATCAAACAGACAATTTAGAAAGAGGAATTAAGAACAGAGGACTAATGGTGTGTTCACACCGAACACAAATTTTATTATTTGCACAAGTTTATTCTACACTATTCTCATGACCAATTCAATTCGAAATTCGCGAATGATTAAAAAGTGTCTAATTTCGTACTAATTCGTACGACCTCACTCGTACTAATTCGTATGAATTAGTATGAGTGAGTACTAGTACGATGAGTCGTACTAATTCGTACGACCTCACTCGTACTAATTCGTACGAATTAGTACGAGTGAGGTCGTATCAAATTAGACACTTTTTAATCATTCGTCGAATTTCGTACGAATTGGTCATGAGATAGTGTAGAACCCATGTGTCTAAACCCACGTGATGGGTAGGTTTAGGGGCGGGGTAAGGGATAGGTCATTCGTACAAATTCGATACGAATTGACAAATTCGTAAAATAAGTACGATTTAGCAAAATCGTACTAATTCGATATGAGTGAGGTCGTATGAATTATGTTACGAATTAGCCACATTTTAATCATTAGTCGAATTCGTACGATTTGGTCGTAGATCGGTTTGGTTTATTACATACAAAGTCAATGCTAAGACACGAATAGATGGCGAATGACGTGAATTTGGTTACGTGTTTGCCGCAAACCTCTTCCGCGCAAGATTCAGGCGCCTAACTAGACGCAATAGGCGCATATTTGACGCTCTCGCGTTCGGTGTGAACACAAGACTGTGAGAACATGATCTTGTTGTGAGGAGAAATATTCAGATAATTATTGTATCAAAATTTATTCAGTCTTGAATGTCAATGCATATGAGCTAAAAAGAAAGACTTTTGACTATGAATATAATTGGCCAAAATGTCACAGACATCATTGGGTTTTCTAACATTAGCATTATTAAAACTTATTTAAGGTGCTGGAATACAGAAGTGAACTTCATCAGTACTTTCAAACTTAATCCAGCAGGACTTTTATGAATTACTCCAGCACCAAGGACAGACTGACTTTTGCAAAAATGGAACCACAGTTTCTACATTAAAATAAAAGAAAATAATTGCTACAGTTATTGTTTGTACTGTACAATCACAGTATATAGTATTCAAAGAAGGAGTGTTATTTATTTATTTTATTTATTCATTTAGTGGCAACGGTAGTCATTTTATTGTAGTATCAATGACTATGGTGTTTGGGTAAAAACTGGTTTCATACTGCATACTGCATACTATATACTATCATACTTTTTTTAATTTAAGGGTTTTTTTTTATTTTTATTATTATTTGATGATATACAATTGTTAACAATGTCTATTAAAAAGAGGGACAGTGACCCCATATTCATTTAATACTTCATTAACGAACTGTTTTGGTAACCACTTTTATTTATTTATTTATTTTTAGAGGACACTTTAATTCAAATTGCAAGCATATCACATATCCCCATATACTGAAGTTAAATTAGGACTGGAAATTAAGGACAGCAACCTCATATCCATTTATTACTCTTGAGCTATTTGGACTAATAACCATTTATTGTTTCTAATGAAGGATATTAGCAACGCCTGCTGTTTTGATGTTTTACATTTTTTGAGGTCGTTTCAGAAGAGGTGTCTATCTGTCTATCTATCCATCTATCCATCCATCCATCCATCCATCCATCCATCCATCCATCATTCTGTCTTTCAATCGGTCATTCTAACATTCTATGTGATGTTCTATCAGTCTATCTATCCATTGTTCTATCTATCTGTCTATTGTTCTATCATTCAATTCTGGTGTTCTGTTTGGACCACTGTTGTCAAATACGATTGACAAATATGATACAGTATATGTTGGCGGTATGGTTCCATTCTGGGCAAGAACTCCCTGTGCATCCGTGCAGCCTAGCATGGATAAAAGAATGAATGTATTGCAGATATCATTAACTTAAGTTTTTAAAGTACAACATAATTTGAGAATTTAGTATGATCCAAAGATGAATCAGAATACCAAATTCTGACTGGATGAGAGGAAGAGTTGGGAATGGAGGAGGGTAATTAGCTCCTGAGAAACACAATAGCTGCTGATAATACTGAAGGAGCTTATATATGGATGCTGTGATACTAAGCGTCATATTGCTATAGGTAGACATCGATCAGCTAATTTGGAGCTTGACTAACATGACCTGCCATAACTGACTCTACACTTTATTTCCTCTTTTGTTCTTTTCATTGTCTTCTAGTCTTTTTGTATTGTTTAATCCATCCATGTGCATCTATCAGATAGATAAAAACATCCTAATTAACAATACAGTGTTACTGTAGCACATTTTTTTGTTACAATCCGGTGATTATAAAAATGTATTTGCTACAGTACTGTACATGCACAGGCAACGATAGGATTCAGTGTGAAATTGTACGATCTTTGTTGTGTCTCAGCTATTTCTGTACCTTTATTTTGCTGAGTCATAACCAGTGCTGTTGTCAAGCTGGAACCAGATCACAAATGAAACGCCCACCTCTCTCTCTCTCTCTCTCTCTCTCTCTCTCTCTCTCTCTCTCTCTCTCTCTCTCTCTCTCTCTCTCTCTCTCTCTCTCTCTCTCTCTCTCTCTCTCTCTCTCTCTCTCTCTCTCTCTCTCTCTCTCTCTCTCTCTTCTCTCTCTCTCTCTCTCTTCTCTCTCTCTCTCTCTCTCTCTCTCATTATTTCTATATATATATATATATATATATATATATATATATATATATATATATATATATATATATATATATATATATATATATATATATATATATATATGTATATATATATATATATGTATGTATATATATATGTATGTATATATATATATATATATATATATATATATATATATATATATATATATATATATATATATATATATATATATATATATATATATATATATATATATATATATATATATATATATATATATATATATAATGACCACCCTAAGGATACAGTATGAAGAAAATTGCTGTGAATGAAGAAAAATGAATGCTGGACATAAAATGGAAATATGGTTTTGTGTAAAATATTGATTTAAAACTTAATAGAACCTTGCAATAGTGAGGCACCCATAATGTGGCAGAGTCATACTGGAGTGCACTTCATAACGCATGGCTTTTTAATACCAGAGGGATAGAGAAAAATCATCTTTCACCTGAGAGATCAGCGAGATGCAACTAATCTGATCTAAATAATGCTTACACTGTCAGACGCTCTGCATAAGAGCACAAATGGGCTGATATTCTCAAAGCTTCTTAACCTGAGACAGATCCTTTTATGTATCAGGACGCATCAGAGACGGCTGTTCTTTCAAAGCTCAGAAACAATGCGATTACACAGTCCAGTGGGTCAGGCGTTTGCAGTGTGCAGGAAGTGTATTAAGACGCTCTATTCACAAACCAAGATTAACAACACTAGCTGGGAAAGACTACAGTAACTCGTGATCAGAATCCACCATGTTGTTACTGTCACGTGATCTACAGTACCAGCGTCATTTGCTTTGCTTCACTTCTATTCAAAAATCCCTTTTCCGTGGCCTCATGGGACAGTAAAGTGTCCATCAAATCCAATCAAATCAGAAGTAGTAACTTGACAGAAGTAGTAAGTCATCCGGGTACTTTTCACCTAATGTTTTGTATTTGAACATACTAAACATACTATTCTTTGGCGTACTGTTTTTCGCATACTATACAGTAGGGAAGCATTCGATTTTGGATGCTATGCAAGTGTCTGTCCTCAGGGGCTTGGCCAGAAGTTTCTGTTCTGTCTCCCAGGGTTTTAAGTGTCCAGGTAGAAGTTATGCATTCTGGCCCCTCTCTCTCTCTTAATTCTCTCTCTCTCCTGTGGGACTGGGGTTCAGTGGAGTGGCAGAGCAGTTGGCGTTCCAGGCACGCATGGATCAAGTGGCTATGAAATATTAACATATATATTTTTATTCCCCTTTCTCAGCCATAAGAAACCAGTGGAGCTGTTCCGATGCATTACTCCAGAGGACGAGGGCAGATAAACTGTTTGCTATTTGAGTTATTGATGAACGAAAGCCGCATTTCTAAAATTAAAGCACTCTGTAGGTTTGTGCATGTTGTGTGTTTGAAATGAATAATTCAACAGACCTTCATGACATTTTTCAGCTTAAAGGGTTCATATCATGCATTCTTTTCATCAGTTTTCCCCCTGATGTCCACTTAAAATGTTAGTAAAGCTTTGGAAATGACTAGGGACCTTGTTAAAATAAACTTCGACTTTTTGCTTCTAACTGCAGGATCCTTCAGAAGGATCTGCAGAGCGGCAGGTGCTGCACACACTGGAGAACAGCACAACATTTGAAAGACACATGTTAGTTTTGTGGTGTTATGGGATAAAAGCATATATTCTGCTACCTCCTCTGGTTTCTGATCACTGAATAGCCATGGTTGATGTTCAGAATTTGATTGGATGTATTAATATTGGTCACAATTTAGTTTAGGGTCCAATTCTCACTATTAACCAACTATTACGTGTGACTTTTTCCTCAATTAACTCTTAATTACTGCTTAATAATAGTTAGTAAGGTAGTTGTTAAGTTTAGCTATTGGATAGGATTGGATAAGGGATGTAGAAGATGATCATGCAGAAATAAGGCATTAATACAGTATGTGCTCTATAAGTAGGCTACTTATAAACAGTTAATATCCTAGAGATATGCATGCTAATAAGAAAATGAAAGCTTTAGCTTAAGTTCTGTCAGGAAGACTCAATCAGCGCGTTATGCATTACCTCATTCCTATCCAATCAGGTGTTAACAGTCACAGTATAAAAGATCGGTACTTACACTTGTCTGAGTTCGCAAAAGCTGATGCTGCTATTTACCTCCATCCTCCCCAACCACCACCAAGATGATACCTTCCCCTCCATACTCCTCATCACCACCACCAGGATGGTCCCTTCCTTACCTCCAGGGGTCGGCTGCGCCCCCGCCTTCGCGCCCCACCAAAAATGATATTTAACCCATGCATTACTCACCCTCAAGCCGTTCGAGATGCACATCTCAATCTTGTTTTAGACAAACACATTTTCAGTTATTTTAGAAAATGTATTTAAGATTTGGGGTCCAGCTCCTTCAAGTCCCAAAAATGTGCATACATCCTTCACAAAAGTAATCCATCCGGCTCCAGGGTGATAAACGAAGGCCTTCTGAGGGTAATCCGTGCGGTATTGTCGTAAAAATATACATATTTAAAACTTTATAAATGAAAATTTCTGACTTCCGGCAACGAGTCGACGCACGTTCACTGGTGATGGAAGTCGGCATACGAGGTAGGACTAGCATCAGGAAACGTCACAACGGTTCCTACGCTATGTACGCCGACTTCCATATGAGGAAGTCATACGAGATAGGACATCACGTAGGAAACGTTGCAGCGCCATAGCGTTTCCTGCGCTGCGTGACGCCGACTTCCATCACCCGTGAACGTGCGTCGATCGCTGCCGAAGTCAGATATTTTCATTTATAAAGTTTTAAATATGTATATTTTTACGACAATACCGCACGATTACCCTCAGAAGGCCTTCGTTTATCCCACTGGAGCCGGATGGATTACTTTTGTGAAGGATTTATGCACATTTTTGGAACTTGAAGGAGCTGGACCCCATTTCTTCACATTATATCCACTGAAGGGTCTAAGACATTTTCTAAAATAACTGAAAATGTGTTAGTCTTAAACAAGATTGACATATGCTTCTCGAACGGCTTGAGGGTGAGTAATGCATGGGTTAAATATAATTTTTGGCCGGACTATCCCTTTCATCTCAGACGGGTCATGCAGATTCGGCTAACCTCGCTTTGCTCGCTAAGGACGGGGCCAACTCCAAAGAACTCATAAATTTATGCTTGCTAAGCTGTCAACAAATGTATACGGCTTTTCAATTTATCTCCTGAGTCTTTCTGGTAGAACTAGTTAATAGTGAGAATTGGACCCTTAACTAAAGTGTTACCTAACGCCTGATGTCAAAAGATCTCAGAATGAGCCTTTATTAGCTTTATTTTTTACTGGTTCTTGTTGGTGGTAAAGGGGTAACAGGGGTTTTCCAAGACGGGTTCCACTTGGAACAGGCCTCGCAAGGGTCAATCAAAGAAGTTGAGTCCTCGTGTCCTGCGTCAGTTGCAGAAGCTGGCTTCAGAAAACAGGCGCATGAGTGTTGCGAGTATTGCTTTAGAAGTTGCAGAAGCGGAAGGTCAGCTTGTTAGTGCTCAGACCATACGCCAACATGTTGCTTTGCATGGTCATCATCCCAGAAGGAAGCCTCTTCTTAAGCTGGCTCACAAGAAAGCCCACAAACAGTTTGCTAAAAGCAACCTGTCCAAGAGCATGCATTACTGGAACCATGTCCTGTGGTCGGATGAGACTAAGATAACCTTGTTTGGCTTGCATGGTATCCAGTATGTGTGGCGATGCCCTGGTGAGGAGTACCAAGAAGACTGCATCTTGCTTACAGTTCGAGCATGTTGGTGGTAGCATCATGGTCTGGGGCTGTATGAGTGCTGCTGGTACTGGGGAGCTGTGCTTCATTGAGGAAAACATGGATTCTAACATGTAATGTGGCATTCTGAAGCAGAACATGATACCCTGCCTTCAGAAACTGGGCCGAACGGCATGAATGACCCCAGACACACCACCAAGATGACAACTGCCTTGCTGAGGAAGCTGAAGGTGATGGAGTGACCAAGTATTGTGACCAACATGGCATGATGTCATTATGGAGGAGTGGAAGAGGATTCCAGCGTCAACCTGTGCAGCTCTGGTGAACTACATGCCAGGATTAAGGCAGAGCTAGATAGCAATGGTCCTCACACAAAATATTGACACTTTGGACAGTTTTGACATGTTCACTTAGGGTATACTCACTTTTGTTGCCAGCTATTTTGACAATAATGGCTGTATGTTGAGTTACTGTCAGAGGACAGTAAATATATACTGCTATACAAGCAGCACAATGACTACTCTAAAATATGTCAATTTCATTTCTATAGTATTCTCACTTGAGAAGATGCACTATAAAGTTTGCTAAAATGTGAGGGGTGTACTCACTTTTTTTGAAATACTGTGTGTATATATATATATATATATATATATATATATATATATATATATATATATGCAAATATTTCTTAAATATATACATGCTTGTTTGCGTATTTATATATACAAAATAATTATACACAGTACACACAAACATATATTATGTAAACACATTTTTTATTTTGGATGTGATTATTCACGAATAATCCTTTCACAGTCCAACTGGAAAGGAAGTTTTTTTTTTTTTTTTTCAAGTTTTTATTCTTTTCATCCAGTACATGACAATACAATGTATCAATACTGCTTGCAAGGCCAAAATATTACAGTGGTTGAATGTAATAAAGAAGAAAATAATAAAGTAAAATAAATTAGTAAATTATTATTTCACATGTAAAGACAATGTCACAAATGACCAAAAATCTTCCCAAACTTGAGTATCCACGGAACCCCGTTTTGTTCTTATTATGTAATTTGCAAAGCAGACGTTCGTATGAAGCTGTCCTGGTCATTATATTTGACCCATTCTTTTTAACTCTGGGGTTTCTGGAGTTTTCCAGTGTTTCAGGATGACTCTAGCCGTCACAGAGACCCCTACCATAATTACTGCTAACTCCCCTTTTGAAGTATTTGGCATCTGTTCCCTATCTCCTAGTAGACGCAACCTCGGTAAAGACGGTTATTGTTGTTCCAAGCCATTTGCTCAACTTGAACTATGTTGTCATAGTATGTAAAGCTCTTTTATTTCAAAAATATCAAATTCAGTTTCCTTTCAGTTTCTCTGCATATGAGACAATAATAATGAGACTAAATAATAATTTTAAGTGAATATTAAGTAAGAAATAATGTAGGACAGGGCTTGATTTTTTTCAACATCTATTGATATTTGATTGACTGTAAATATGTTTGTTATATTATTTATTCATATTTTTCCCCTGCTCACGTGGCATTGAAAAAGAAAGAACAGCTGATTTCAGCAGTCAAAAAAGTAATTTTTATTTTCCATGATTTTCAAGATTATGAAAACCCTAATTTCTTCATTATAATAACATGTGCTGTTGAATCATGCACAATACAATTCTTCCTTATTATTAAGTAAATAGAGTGAATTTTGATACATTTTACAGTGTTGTCTGGACTCTATAGGGCTGTCAGTCGAGCGTGCGCAGGATGGGTTATTATCGTGCCGGAAGACTTGAATGTCTCTTGGCCTTCCTGTCACGCTGGGTGACATTCCCTGGTCTCTCCGCCCTCCAGCGTCCGAGTCAGCACTCATCTCTTCTGAAGCAGACGTTAGCCTGTGTCTTTCAGTGGGATTGCATCAGCTTGCACACCTGCTTTTTGGGTCTTTGTCTTATTGGGCAGCGGATATGAACACCTCCGTTTAGAGCTCGTTTAATGCTGGTTTTATTTGTGTGGGTTGCTGGTTCTCTCTGATTCTCTGAGATTACTTATCTGCATTCTCAATGTTTACACATGAAGTTTCATCTTCTGCCATGGAGAGCGGTTTGATATCATGTCTGCGTTATCTGTTTATGAGGTCCTGTGGGGGATATAGGCAGAAGAGAATTTGATTCGGCTCTATTGGAGGAGCAGAGAGAGAGAGAGAGAGAGAGAGAGAGAGAGAGAGAGAGAGAGAGAGTTCACTGCAATTGACTTGTGTTCCACCACTGTTAATGATGTCATCGTCGGCAGCTATGATTCCATAATGTTTTTTAAGGGACAAAAGGGAAGACATAAACACATCTATATATCTATTCCATATACGACCTTCTAGGGTCATAGTGCTGGAGCCTATCCCAGTTTCTTTTAGGCCAGAGGCAGGGGAAAGCACCCTGGACAGATGGTCAGTCCAGGGCTCTCTCTCTCACACACACACACACACACACACACACACACACACACACACACACACACACACACACACACACACACACACACACACACATTTTTGTTTCCACTTCGCCTAACCTGCATTTCTTTGAAAGACCTTTAAAAACCAGACGCCTTTGAATGATGTTTTCCTTACAGTTAATTACAATGAAACTTTTAAGCTTCAAAGGGGATGCTAAAGCACCATGTATTCATAAAAAAAATAGTCCAAATGATTTGTATGCACTACTTTTAATGCTGCATCGCTGATATTCAAGAATGCAGATGTTCAAGAACTGAATAGTTACCGGAACTGAATGTCATGAAAATCAATTGGTGGCAGTATTTTAATTTAAATCAATTCATAATCCTATTTATTTCAGTCTTTTTATAGGAAACTATTGTTGTCATCAACACCAGGCGATGGGTGCAGTAATTATTTTCATATTTCAGAGAAATCCACTCAGTTTTAGATTGCCTCTTGTTTAACCACTCACATTGAATTTGTTTATTTACTGATTCGATAAACGCATTAAAACAGAAATGGTTTATGATAATGTGCTCAGACTTGACCTCCTTTCATTGGTATCATAAAATAGATTTACAATAATGTTTTTACAACTGCACTGAAATGAAGACTTTTAATAACAATATGCGATATAAACTTGATGGCATTTCATTGAGCTGTGTGATTCTGTTGTGTTCTAGAACTCACTTTGAGGCCAGATCTTTCTAACTGCCACACTCCCATGGGCTGCCCGACCCTGCCAGGCTCTCCGGGGATGAAGATCTACATCGACCCCTTCACCTATGAAGATCCAAATGAAGCCGTCAGAGAATTCGCCAAGGAAATCGATGTCTCCACCGTCAAGATTGAAGAAGTTATTGGGGCAGGTGTGTGGTGTGTTTCTGCTGCATGCATGTGTAAATGCATGAATCACTTTAAAAGCTTTAAAATTACATAAACATTTTGAACATTTGAAGTTTTTAGGGGTTTATTATAAAAAAAAACATCTAATTAATCGCAATTTAAATGCATATTAAATTTGGCTGAAAAAATATCCCCAAAAGAACCTTTAAAGTCATTATTAGGTTCAATGAGAAAAGCATCATATATACATTACAAAAAGTAGCTTTAGGCCGGATTCACAAATAGTGCCTAAAAACACGTAGAGAAACGCTGGGCGCGCCGCATTCTCCTTTTTCCAAAGCGCTAGGGCGGTTGCACTCCGTTTGGTTCTTGTCACGTGACCTATTGTGTGCTTATGGTGTGCTTGCGGCATTCTGAAAGTTGAGATGTTTTTATCTCGACAGCGGCGTGGACGCGCTTGGAAAAAGCAGCGCGTCGCACCGTAACCGTCGCTTCCATTATGAGCGCGCATACCGCGCACCTACATTTGAAAAAACGAACTTGAGCATGCAAAAGATGCGATATGTGAACCGGTCCTTAGAAATAAATATTTGATTTAATTCAACATATAATTTATTACACATAAACTTGTTGGCTACAATTTTTTTTTTTTCAGAAGCTGCATCTGAATTGGTATTTAGATATATTTAAAGACCAAAACAGTTTGGTTACCAACATTCTTCCAAATATCTTGTATTATGTTCTGCAAAAGAAAGAATGTCATACAGGTTTAAAATGTGGTGAGGTTGAGTAAATGTAAATAAACAGAATTATCCCCAAATTATGAAATATTTTTTTTTAATGGAATGATTCTCTAAATAAGAAACCAAACTGCCAATAGCTGGCGGTAAATCTCTACATGAGTAAGCAGGTGATTCATTCAGGAATGAAGTAATTAAATGGCTCTCTTTATGAATTAAATCATTGGTTCACCCAATTTATTCTCATAAATCTCATATTCATTCAGAAATTAAACACCGCTAAGTGATGCTACACGCTGTGGATTTGTTGAAATTAATATGAACAAAGTTGAATTAATGATGTATAGGTGCAGTTCATAATTAGTTAATGTAAACTAATATAGTTAATTAATGAACCTTATTGTCAAGTGTTACCTTATGATGTATAGAGTGTTAGACGGGCTTTTCTGGGACAGATTTGATGCTCATGTACCTCTTTGAACTTTTATATACCCTCAGTATGTCTACATTTACTCACAGACACAAGAAAGGCACCCAACACAGCATCCTGAGGGTCTCTGCTCTTCTCTTCGACTCTGGGTGAAGACGAGTTATGACTCAGTCTGCTCTGATGCAGAAAGTGAAAGTTAATCCACTGATTCATCTCATATGGATTTCACACAGATCATAACAAATACTCTCAAACTCTAACCAAAGTTGATAGAACTTTTACTCTTACTATTTTTGCCCATTTTTTCTTGAGTTTTATTGATTTTATAACACTTCTGGCGCCATATAAATAATCAAACTTGGTTTTGTTCCAGAGTTGCTTCTACTGAAGTTATTGTATGCAACCTGGGGTTTAGTGACATTCTGAATTTCAGAATGAACCCAGTGACTCAATCCTGAGTCGCATCCACATGGTTGCGAGCTACAATTGTGTTAACAGCCCAAATCCTTAAGATTTAAGCTACCACATATGAACTGTTTGAATAATTTTAATTAAGGTTAATTTGGTAACTATATTTTTAGTTCTCTAGGGTTAACAGTAGTCCAGTCCCAAGCCTTTTGACTCCTTTCCGACAGTCAAATCGGTGTTACGTCACAAAGGTGTGAACTCAGAGGAAGACCTTGAGTGTTAAGGGTGCCATTCAGGACAGGGCCTGAACGCTATTTGTTGAGCCATGTTTAAAAGTTGACAGTTTGCCACATTGGTTTACTTAGCCTACAAATAGTTTACTTATTATGGAAAAGTTACAGAAATCAGCTTGATTAAAGGCACACTATGCAGGAATTCCGTTTTTGTCAAACAGCGACCCCTAGAGTTGCTGTGGAGTACTGTATTCAATGTTACTGTCGTAAATACCACTCACGCAGAGCGTCTCTGCACTCACGGCCTGATCTTCCTCTGAAGATGTTATATCTAGGTACAAATCTTGCATAGTGTGCCTTTAAACAAGAGATCTAGGGGGTGTTTATAGGCCTACTATGATGTTAGACAACATAGCCTATAATAAAAGATAATGAATTTCAAACCTGAACCAAACTTTTTTTTTTTTCAAAGATCAACAGTCTGTCTTTAGTCTTTAGTCTGCCACTAAAAAAAACGTATTGTTGTTCCGGTACACCAGCCATGTCAACAAAACGAATGAATGAAAATTTGCTTATCAAATTTGTGCCTATATCTTTGAAGAACTTCAAAAAAAAAAGGCCACCGGCGGGGGACGACTCAACCTCAGTTTTTAATATTTTATTGGACAATAACTACTCAAGATTTTGGTTTAGTATAATTTTCGGGACAATTTGGGCCGGATTCAGGACAACAGCTTAGATTGCGGGACGTCTGGTCCCCCTATGTGTACAAACTTAGAAATATTTACTTACTAGTCGCCAGGTCAGCATCACTGTTGCATCCAGTGCTGCTTTTTAGTCCATTGGCGCAAACTTTTTAGTTTGCGCAATCATGCCAATGAGTGAAAAGCCCCATCTATGGAAAAGCCTGACCGAGTACGACTCTTGTCTGGTTCCTCGCGCGGTCAGATTATCTTTTTCTTTTCTTAGTCTCTTCCGACTGCGTTTTCTTTGCTTTTTCCATCGTGGAGTATCACGTCTGAAATGCGCGCAAGTGTCTTATTGCCTCATATGTTGTTGTTGATGTGTGTGGACGTCGGTGCCATAAAGCATGTCGTGATTCTCGCGAGATTTGTCGGGGCGCTCCTCTCAAACTTGCATCTTGCATACATGACTTTCAACCATTGACATATTTTCGACAGGTTTTGCTTTTGGGAATCCAATGTGCTCTGTAATTTATTGATTCAAAGCTCTTTCTACTGCTCCAAACATACCCATTTCTATCCATTGAATTATGAAGTTTGAATCTAATGTTATGAGCTTGGGTTATAAGCTTGGATCTTCAACCACTTTATTGTTTTTATGCTCTAAATACGCTCCTAAATTTTATTTATTTATATCACTTAGTTTTCCTGCACCTGAGCCCAATTTAGGTGTTTGGGATGTGCACACCATTTTTTGACTTTTCGCTAAATACTCTGCCACTCATTTTTTCCTCTCTCTGCGCCCCAGGTGAGTTCGGGGAAGTATATAAAGGTCGACTGAAACTCCCTGGAAAACGAGAGATCTACGTTGCCATCAAAACACTGAAGGCGGGTTATTCTGAGAAGCAGAGACGTGACTTCCTGTCTGAGGCATCAATCATGGGGCAGTTTGATCACCCCAACATCATTCGCCTTGAAGGGGTGGTAACCAAAAGCCGGCCGGTCATGATCGTCACAGAGTTCATGGAGAACGGGGCACTCGACTCTTTCCTTAGGGTAAATGCAAAATCCAAAACAAGTACTCTCTCTCTCTCTCTCTCTCTCTCTCTCTCTCTCTCTCTCTCTCTCTCTCTCTCTCTCTCTCTCTCTCTCTCTTTCTGTTTCATTCTTTCCCTCTGACATGAAGTACATTGCTTAATCGATGTTCAGCCTGTTTTTTTCAATCTCATGGATTGGTTCTCCCTAGCTTTGATCTGGAGCCACAATAAAGGTTCTCTTTGAAGTCGGCTTAAAAATCCACCACATCCGAGTAGCGTCACCATCGATCCACACACCCCACCCCTGTTTGTTATTGTGCGTTCAGTTCAAAGCTTTCACTTGTGCAACATGGCAACTGTGTACAGAAGTTTCGAAAAATGTCCCCCACTGTGTGC
Source organism: Hybognathus amarus (assembly GCA_030378365.1). Lineage (NCBI taxonomy): Eukaryota > Metazoa > Chordata > Actinopteri > Cypriniformes > Leuciscidae > Hybognathus > Hybognathus amarus. The sequence continues at coordinate 140,282 of JAQIUQ010007404.1, read as the reverse complement.
TGTTAACATGCTTTAGACAGCTACTGATGAAGATTGTTAAACACAAATGGTGCTCTAAAAAGCTAAATCAATATGTTTCTTTTATGGTTGTGGAAATACTTTATTACATTTATTCTATATATATATATTTATTTTGTCCTGTGCTGCTGTTCTCAAATTATAGAATATAATTATAGAGTAACCACCAGATGTGTACAGCTAAACACAGAGAGCTCATTTGATTAAGCTTTGACATATTGGTGAATGTCATGTGATATTTGTGTTGTGTGGTAGCAAAACGACGGGCAGTTCACGGTGATCCAGCTGGTGGGGATGTTGAGGGGAATCGCTGCAGGGATGAAGTATCTGTCGGAAATGAATTACGTCCACCGAGACCTGGCTGCCCGCAACATCCTGGTCAACAGCAACCTCGTGTGCAAGGTGTCAGACTTCGGCCTATCCCGTTATCTGCAGGAAGACACCTCTGACCCCACCTACACCAGCTCACTGGTAAGACCTTGTCCAAGGACATCAGACCCCATTTACACCTGGTATTATAATGCGATCTGTATCCAGATAAGTTATCCGGATAATTAAAAAAAAAACGCACATAAGGTGTAAATATGTTGTGATCGTATCTGCCTGACCACATCTGGAGGTAGTCTGGCTCGCATTGTGTTCGGATCTTTACTAGGTGTAAACGCAATCTGGTTGTTGAAACCACATATTTTACTCCTCCTAAAAATGCTAAAAAAATAAACGAGTGTGAGCGTGTTATATAGGCTATATGTCATGTTATAGTCAGATATGACGGCGCTACTGCAACACACATCACCGCAGATGAACAGCTGAGCGTCTATTCATCAAGCCAACATGCAAACATCGCAAATAAAAGTGAAAGTCACAGACGATTAACACACAATCATCTTCAAGTAAAGAAACGAAATGATCTTACCAGGGCTGTTGCCACTCTCTCTTATTGATGTCTTTGATTTTGAAATTAGCTGATGATCAATAAAATGCAGCTCATATCTGTTGCTTTTGGTGGCGTGCAATACATTAAATCAGCATATAACACCGGAGTTGAAGATCGGATTTATATCCGTTTTGCAAAAACACATTTATTTGGCCAGGTGTAAATGGAATCGGTAAGATCAGAACACTTATTATCCGGATAACTTATCTGGATACAGATCACATTTTAATACCAGGTGTAAATGGGGTCTCAGACTCACCACTTCATTTTAACAGAAGATAATAGGTGCCATGATTGGCACTTTTGGTTTGGTTTTATTTTCTCATTCGGATATTTATTGTCTTTTATTTCCTTAAATGTCTCCAGAATGAAAAAGTGCATTGTCTCTCTGACAGGACACGACCATTTCCTGGAAGAAAAAAAAACTGCATTTAAATTCTGTGTGTGGTTGAACAAAGCAAAGTGACTGAACTTCCAATAGCCTGCCTCCCCAAATGGAGCGCTCAGACTTCTAGAATTCTCTATTATGTATCATTAATAGGCATCCAAGGCATCATTAGCCCTCCTGTGCTGCAGATCTTTAATATTAATATGAAATACTATTTTCTCCTGCCTCCTTAAAGACTCTCTATTCAGAGCACTGTGATATTTCTGGTACTGTGGATTCGCCACGTTAGTAATTATCTGGGTTTCCTGATAATTCATTGTCTTGTTCCGTCTTATCAGACCCTGTTAATGATTTCTGTATTCAGGCTGGTTTCGGAGGTGCTGGTACACTGACAGTCACACTTTTAGCAGGGTCAACCGTTTCAATGCATAATTTCTCTGCACTGGAGAAAAACAGCCCTAGGTCAAATCCTTTATTGAATGTGTTTTAAATTCACTTCAGACATCTCATCGAAATGTCCCATGCATTGTAAGCAAACAATTTCATCTTTTACACTCGGGTGATTCCTCGGCACTGGTGATCAGAGATGTGAGGCGGATGACGAGACAACAGACAGGGAATATTTAGCTAACGTTTTGTCTCTCTTGAAACGTGTGAAAGCTCATTAAGCCCCAAAGGCAGCCGCCATTCACAAACAGGATGTCCTGTGGTGGCTGTTGATTGACAGGAATATGCGACAAAGGTGTGAACTGGGGTGCGATACTGATGTGACATCTCTGTCTTCCTTACTCATAGAGGGAGAATTTAATTACCCCCAGGGTTTTTTGGGGGCCATTTTTGTCCGCTTGTCAACATTTCGTACCCTTTGTTTGCTAGCCTGGTTTAGGTTGATGCAATCTGTCTGCCTGCGTGTCGGACATAGTAGTAGTAGCTTGACCTTTCTCTTTACTGAGTTCATTGCAAAGGGGAACGTTGACACTAGTCATGTGAAACGGCCTTCAGTGTTTTGTTCCATTGATGATGCTGTAGAATTTATACAAGGATTCACAGAAGATATGAAGGTTTAAGTATCTGTGATGTGATTAGAACACAAATACACACACACACACATCCATCCATGCAGTGCTGATCTTTCAGGTTGTTTGACTGGATGTTGCTTCATCTGTCACTCAGTCAACTCTTTCACCAATTAATCACTCTCTGCTCTTCAATATCACTGTTTTATAAAAAGGACATCAAGCACTCCTTTTTGGTGATGGAACACTGATTAGGTACATATTGACTGAGTATACACATCCATCCATCTAATCCATCCATCTAATCCATCCATCTAATCCATCCAATTCATCCATCCATCCATCTAATCCATCCAATCCATCCATTCCATCCTTCCATCCATTCCATTCATCTATCCATTCCATCCATCCATTCCATCCATTCCATCCACCCATCCATCTCATCCAATCCATTTCATCCAATCCATCCATCTTCATCCAATCCATCCATCCATCCATCCAATCCATCCATCCATCCATCCATCCATTCATCCATTCATCCATCTAATCCATCCATTCCATCCATCCATCCATCCATCCATCCATTCCATCCAATCCAATCCAATCCATCCATTCCATCCAATCCAATCCAATCCAATCCAATCCAATCCATCCAATCCATCCAATCAATCCATCCATCCATCCATCCATTCCATCCAATCCATCCAATCCATCCAATCCAATCCAATCCAATCCAATCCAATCCAATCCATCCATCCATTCCATCCATTCCATCCATTCCATCCAATCATCCATTCCATCCATCCATCCATCCAATTCATCCATCCATCCATCCATCCATCCATCCATCCATCCATCCATCCATCCATTTCATCCAATCCATCCAATCCATCCAATCCATCCACCATCCATCCATCCATCCATCCATCCATCCATTCATTCATCCAATCCATCCAATCCATCCAATCCAATCCATCCATCCATCCATCCATCCATTTCATCCAATCCATCCATTCCATCCAATCCATCCATTCAGCCATCCATCCATCCATTCCATCCAATTATCCATTCCATCCAATCCAATCCATTCCATTCCATTCCATTCCATCCATCCATCCATCCATCCATCCATCCATCCATCCATCCATCCATCCATCCATCATATATGTCTGTCTGTCATTCTTTCTGTTTGTCCATCCATCCTCCCGTCCATACTTTGAGAGAAAATGTAAGACCTAAATAGCTCAGTCACATCCAGTCATTCAGTCTGGACACACAGTACAGTACTGTACTTGACTCAGGATGAGAAATTTGTAAGGATTTCTGCCCATCTGTCTTCCTGTCACATGGACATTTTGCTTTTTAAATTGGTTTTCATCTTATTTATGTACTGTGTCTAACTTGAAGATAACACAATCTTGTTCTAAAACACACACAAACTAGCCAATGAGTTCCTCGCCCCAAAACTGGAGGATTCTTGGTCTTGGAGGAGATGAAATAGAAAAGGGAGTGAAATTGAAAGTGAAGAAATAAAGAATTGTCCCTCACTTTCTCAGCATGAACACAGACTTCCCTCTCGCTGTCAACATGACAAGTGCAGTGGCTGTGTGCTGCAAATGGAAAATAAAACTATTTACACTGAGGTGGGATCTGAATGTGTGACACCCCCTCGCCCTGCCACCCTCCTCTCTGTCACTTTCTGTTTCCCTCTTCCTCTCCATTCCCAGGCATACCAGATTGTGGAATGTGACATGCTCATTCTCTCTTTCCGGTTTATACACTATTTCAATTCCTTCAGTGTCTTCAGTTATGTTCCCACACTTGTCTTCTCAGTTCCAGGTGTTAAAGTCTGATGTCCTTTAGCATCTCATGCAATTGTATAGTCTTGTTTAGCCAGACTTTTGCCTGTTAGTGTCAAGAATGGTTCAGATTACGACTTATTCTGGCCAAGAACTCTCACTACTTTACACTGCCCATCTTGGTTTGCTGGCAGTGGAAATTGGCCTATGACACACACAAAAAAGCCATCTGACCATCAAAAAGCAGTTGTCTGGTTTTGTTGCATCAGTGTTGGCACCGGTTGCTCCTGCACTGTTGTCACTGTAGCTCAAGCAGTAGAGCTAGTATTTGTGTTGAATAGAGAATGAATGACGTCACCACCATCAGAGTTAGTACATGTTCATCCGCTTAAAAAAAAACATATTTCTAATAACAAGAAATGCATTTGTGTGTGTATTTGATGTAGTCTGAAGTGTCACAGGTACCTAAGCCTATATAAGCCCATCAGTTATTACATTCCCTGTCTGTATATGTGCGTCAGTCCCCAGTGCAGTGCAGCTGAGAAAACATGTGTGCTCGTTTTATGCTTCTTAATCTTTCTTGATCTCACAACAGCTTGCTTTGAACTATTCTAATAGTGTAAAACAGCATTTAGATGGAAAGTCTCAAGGTCACTTTCACAGAGCCAGATTCATTCTTAATGAACGCTGATTTTATGCTTTCATTTATGCCAAAGAATACGTTTTTGTTAGAATCTTAAAATAACACTTGCTTTTGTATTGTTATTTATTTGATTTTTCTAAGCATTGAGTCTCACCATGTGACAAAGTAGTGTTAAATCCCCATTCAACAAACTCATGCCACCAGCGCACTGGTAACTAGTTAGCAACTTACCGTTAAGACACCGCTTCCATGCTTTTCTGTTGCTGCCTTAACAAGACTGTAGACATCGTGTGACAAAAGACAGTTGAACCCATTATAATCAGTGATGTTGTCTACACTGGATGCGGAGCGACGCAAGCGACGCAAGCGACAAATCTCCCACAGTAAACTGATGCCTCATTATATTTATAATGTACTAACGCGAAGGACAAAATTGCTTTGTAACGGGCGCTTTGCCACATTCAGGGTAAACAGCTGTTGCCAATCGGATGACAACAGTCTCGTCCGGTCGTAGATACAGTGTCAGCCCATTCTACCATAACTCTACGTTACAACATCAAGCAAGATTACAATAATTTGTACAATTATAACTTTATATAGGTCCATTTTGCATAATCAGTAGTTTCACATTTAGTACATTTTGTTGACTACATACTTATTTAAAATAGTATTTAAAGCTACACTACAACTCTTTTAGTTTATTCTTAGCTAAAAACACTCAGTTCTTTCAAAAATATATGTGCTCATTAATGTATATTTACTTTGTTCAAGTAATAAAGTATTCTCATGAGAGTATAATATGCCATTGAAAATACATACGGGTAAGGGGTTCTAATGTCGGTTCGCCATGTTGCCCCTCCATCTTGAAAGTACATTAGCCAAAGAGGGACATACCCATTAATTCAAGCTTTGCCTTTCGCGGTTATGTTTAAGTTAACACTCATGGACGAGGTCGAACTGGAAGTCATGTTAATCTTGGACTACATTGGCCACCGTAGGAGTTAAAACGAAATCGTAATTGAGAGGAACAGAAACTAATATTCACTGGATGGTCACCTTTTCATCGCTAGATGGGGGTAAAAATCACACAATGTAGCTTTAAGTAAAATGACTGTGCATGTGTAATTAAACGTTTTCATTATGGTATTATTACTTTTACTTTTGTAAAAAGGGTACTTCCTCCACTGATAGAGGAGTTAAGACTAATAATAGAAGATAAAAAGGTTTTGCCAGTGATACTTTTGGTATATAGTATTTATTGATAAGTTATTATTTTATATAACGTGACTAAATAAAAAGACGTCATTAGTGAAGATTATGCAACACTATATAGAATATAATATAACATGCAATGCAAACTAGGTTGAGTGATCATTGCAAAAAAATATATATTTATTATTATTTTTTTAACAGTTTATTTTCTGTTTATGTATACTGTATTTTATATACAGTGTCAGTCAAAAGTTTGTACACACAAATGGGAAAGTGTGTAAACTTTTAACTAGTACTGTGCTAAAATATACACAAGTAATATTGCTAAAATTTCAATATACACATAAATAATACCACCCACAACATCCAAACAACCACTCACAACTCCAGCTAGCAACATCCAAGTAACCACTGGTTGGTTGCCACAGGATGTTCTGGGTGGTTGTTAGTGTTTTATGGTTGAGTGTTGTGAGTGGTTTCTTGGATGTTCTGGGTGGTTGCTACAGTACAATGTTGCTAGGTAGTTGTTAGATGGTTGCCAGGATGTTGGGTGGTTGTGAAGGTGTTCTGATTGCATTCTTGGAACTCTATAATATTTCGGTCCCTAAATATGCCGTGCATTTTCTTCAATCCATGTTTTAGGGATTTTCATTAATTTTATCGCTAATAACAGTAATTGTACACCTCTCCTCAACAGGACACTCAATTTCAGGTATTCCCTATGTCCACAGTGGGGTCAAGTTACAAGTTAACCCCAAAAATATGTAAGTACAAGCAGTTATAAAACTGTCGTTTGCCCTTTTAGTGTGTAATTTGTACTGCAGCTTTTTTTGTGATCAATTCAGTCTCAATTTCCTGCATGGGTTTATGCAGCCTTGACTCTTGCCTCTCCTGTAAAATGTTGACTGTGAGCAGATTGGTTAGCAAGTTACGAAGGATATCAACACCATTTTACCACACAGCTGTCCTCGGCTGTCATTATTTAAACATGAAATCTGCCCTTTGACCTGCAGCATGTGCACAGTGCCATGTGACAGACTTGATCCCAGTGAAAACAGTTCACAGTGGTGTACAAGTGCTGTTTCATTTAAGCACAAAGAACTTTTAAAAGAAAAAGAAAGAGCGAGGAGGGGGGGGATACTTAACCTGCTTATGAAAGACAAGGTCATAATCTAATATTAAAAATCCTGGATGGGAAATTGAAGGGAACGGATGATAAAGGATTAGGTGAGCGTGGTTTAATTTGCACTGTCCCCGTTGGGTTTCTGGGCGGTGGCGGGGCAGTACGGAACCGGGAACAGGGGGCGAAAGGTTAGATACGCATGGATAGCCTATTGCTTTCTGAACCAGCTCCCCTGACGTCTGATTTGCCGGCTGATGTTATTGCAGCACAATTTGGACTGGAATTTGAAATTAATGTAGGCCTAAGTGAAGGAGATATAAGCAAATTAGATCTGTGAGGTCCACAGAGAAAGCAAATGGCCACGGGTTATAATTGAAAAGCATTTAGACAAGGTGATCTAGTATTCATCAAATTTTCAGCATTGGTTTGTTGTCATAAATGTGAGATGGGGGTGGGCGGTGGACCCTTTATCAAAGTATGAGTCATTATATATGTTTGTGTTTGGTTTGTGTTACACCACTCTGTATTTTTGCATTACTTCATGTTTTGTCATCAATCTCACTTAAGTATTGTAAAGTAGATAGACAGACAGTCTTTTCTCTTCTGTCTTTTTAGATATTTCACAGACAGATCTACTGTAAATTTATGCTGCATCTTGCCTCATGCAGGCACATTTCCAATGCAGATTGTTTGTGTTTGGGACATTAAACACAAGTGGTGCGTCTCTCTTCTGCAGTTGTTCAAGTGTTGTTTGCTGTGTGCATGTGCCGCTCTGATGGACAGATCTTCATTGTTCTGTCAGACTGCAGCTCATATCCAAAACAGAACTATATCCGAAGAGCTCATATCTGAAACTATAACTATAAATGCTATAACTATACATTTTGGATTTGCTTGCTTTACATCTTTTCAGTGATTCACCTATTTATTTTCAAACACTCTCATTGGTGAAAACCAGTGCGCTTTTGGATTTACAATTAATGGATCAGTTTGGTTTTCTTCACACTGCATGGATTCAGTGTAGAAATAATTGTGACTAACCTGAACTCAGTGTTTTTTTGCTTCATCTGTAATGGTGACAGACCTCTCCTGAAGGTGAAGTGAAGGTGACCTTAAGACTGTTGTTTGTTTCAATATTTTATTGGAATCGATAAAGATGAAATTGAGTCTTTCAGGTCACTAAACACAAAGGTCAGGAGAAAGTTCAAGCACAAAGAGTCATCCAATTCCATGCATATATATATATATATATATATATATATATATTTTTTTTATATATATATATATATATATATATATATATATATATATTTTCATTCACTTGTCAAGATTATGTAATCTTGTGTTGGGTTGTTGTACTTCCATATAATTGTTTCCATTATAAGGACATGGAGTGAGAGTTGCATTTAAAATGAGAAATCCCCTCCCACAAACAGACATCATGCACAATCATTTGATTTTTTTTCCTCTTCTGCAACTCTCTGACATATATTTTCTTATTATTTTTTAAAACTTCATTAAATTGTCATTTAGAAAGTGAAAATCTGGTGGGCTAAGGTGCTGTAAAATTCCCTTATATTAAAGCTGCAGTCCGTAGCTTTTTGGGGTTAAAGATGATCCAAAATACACAGTGTTGCCAGATTGGGCGGTTTCCCGCCCAATTGGGCGGTTTTGTAATCTTTTTTGCGGGCAAAAATGGGTTTGGGCAGATGGATAAAAATTGGGCTGGTTTCGGATCAGTTTGGCAGGTTTTTGTAGCCAAAACACCGGTACTTCTTTCAGCGACTCTCTGTATAATCTCACTCACTCATATATACACACCCACTACAGGTCTAAACACTCCCTCCCTTCAGCTCACTTCACGAACGCCGGCGGCACCTCCCCGTGCGCACAGGTCTTGCGCGTAATTACTTGACATCAGCTACATTCTGTCCGCATGGACAGTTGTTGAATAAGTTTGACTCTAGTATATACTACAGCTTTTGTGTTAATCAATTCAGATTATTCTTAATAACAATTGTTCAAAGCTATTTTCAGAAAACTCACGCTCTGACGGACAGGGAATAACATCAGGCAGTTCGACGTATGTTTTTTGTGAAAATCGCTTTGAACATGTTATTCAGAATAATTGCATTAACACAATTATTGTTTATTTTTGTGTTCTGTTCTGCGGCCCAGCCCTGTTCTATAATCAACTCGATTTTAATATAGCCTAATGTTATTCATAAATATGCCTATGAATGTTTTATGTTGCTAATTGAAATAATTTAAATTTTAAAGTGGGTTATTTTGTATGTCCATATCCACTCAATGTTTTTTATGTTACTGAATGGTTTTGTTCCAAGCGACTTTTATTGACAATAAACAGACTTATTGATAGCCTAAGTTGTTCGCATTATTTTACATAAAATAAGCTAGTTTAATAGTAGAATAGCCTACTTTTGCGTTCATTTGATTTCTGAAATCGGATAGTCTAAGTTGAAGGCCGGTGTACTTTTGCATCCATTCCTTTTCCCTTTTTTAACTCGTAATTGAATAACGAAAAACATGCTTTCTTTATTCGTTTTTAGACTGGTGAAACGATATTCACAAACTTTTTTTTTTTCTTTATATACAATGCTTAGATATTTAACTTCACATAGGCCTATAAAAAAGAAAGCCTAAAACAAAAAACTTTTTTTTCTGGTTTGGCCAGAGTCCATCTACGGACATGGTTTGGCCTTAGAAAATCAGTAAAATCGATTTTTTTTTTCATATTAATTTGTGAATATTTTAAATGTTTCATAAAGGGACAAAATAAACAATACCTTAATATTTATTTTTTAATTCAAATTTTGGTATTCAACTTTGCATTTTAAAAATACAACAACCGTTAATTTTTCGTTTTTCAATTACAGGTCAAAAAAGGAAAAGCGAATGGACGCAAAAGTACACAGACCAATGGATCATTTTAAAACTAGTTAATGATTCTAATGTGTTTAAACGAGAAACCATCAGCGAGAAACAAGGCAAAAAAAATGGGCGTTTTTTTGTGCATTCTCGTGGTTTTTGACGAGGTTTTGGGCTGGAAAACCTTGATGGCATCTGGCAACCCTGAAAATACATTTGAGAAAATACATAATCAGCCAGTGTTCAAAACGATCTGCTTGCCTTAGCTCAATTCAAAGCTGTAAGCTTGTAATAATGTTTTTAATTCCAGTGGTACTGGTGGATTTCCACGGGGAGAGTCGAACATTGTGTCATTACGTCACATCTGCACACATAAAGAAGCAGTCTCGGCTAGTATAAGTTAGGCTTTATTGTGTGTGAGGATGTTGGAGGTGTAGATTTATCCTTTCTCACGACACTTGATATAATTAAACGTCTCAATTTGATGGCAGATCCAGAAAGGTTCAAACGACAATCACCACTGACATGAGATTCACCCGCTGTAAAATGCAAAAGACTTCGTTCGGACTTCAGAGCAGCTTCAGAAAAAGAGAGACTGCAACCGGACCATGCGAAAACAAGGATACACATCTGAAGGACATGACATGTAATCACGCAATGCTGATAGTGTTAACATTAACAATTTGAGAACAAAGTATAATTTACACGGATTTACTTATTTTATGACAAGCGATTGTTATCTGAATGACGGTATCCACACAGTCTATGATCCACACCGACAGCTGCACATTCTCCTCAAACATTGTGTTCATCCACGCTGTGTTGTGTCGAAGTACAACTCGCGTAAAGTTGATAATACCGCGAATGACTGCAATTGCAGATTTCAAACAGAGATGGCGACAAAGAGGATAAACTGTGGATTTTTCTCTTATAGAGACCCCAGTCGTTTCTAAAGACCGGAATGCATGCAGACAATAATCAATCATGTAGCAACCACACTGCAACTTGCTAAAAAAACATTTAGGATGCTCTGGTATTTTCTTTATAAAATGTAAAAAATATTACTTTTATTATTGTCACTTTTTAAGCCTAAACCTACAAATTCACTGTTTGGTTGTTGTCAGTTGTGAGACTGAATTAATTGACATCAGTACACTGGAACATAAAGGATGTGGTTTCTCAAACCAGGTGTGTGTGTTTAGTCATTGTTTGTGTGGGTGGGTGTGTGAGGTACATCTTTCGGGTGAAACAGAAACAAAGGTGAAACAAACTGTCAATTTTAATCAGTGAGACACACATCTAGCCTCAGGTAGACCAATTACAGACAGGGACCCTGCATGGACTGAGACTAGGCCCTCCTCAATAGTGAGTGTGTGTGTGTGTACTTTTTTATATTGTTTTGTAACGCAAAAATAATTGAATGCAGTCGTGTTGAATTTTAAAAAATGTAAATGCAGCCCATTGTTTGCAAATATCTATACCTGCAATGGATGTAGAACTTCAGTGAGTCAATACATTCCTGTTGCTTACTTGTTTTGTTCAGACAACATACTTCCCAGTTGTTCATGCTAATGTGATATATTTTTCTACTGGATGGTTATGTGTACATAAATGTCATGTAGAGTCACATGGATTCCTGAAAAATCCTACAAAATCTATCCACATGACAGCTCCCTATTTAAATGTCATGTTTTTTTCTTTTTTTTCCCTCAGGGTGGAAAGATCCCTGTGAGATGGACCTCACCGGAAGGAATGGCATATAGGAAGTTCACTTCTGCTAGTGACGTCTGGAGTTACGGGATCGTCATGTGGGAGGTGATGTCTTTTGGCGAGAGGCCCTACTGGGACATGAGCAACCAAGATGTAAGTTTAAATTTTATATGGAACAGGGAATTATAACTGGCTTTGAGACACACTTGCCCTGAATCTTAACGAGGCAACCCTATATTATATTATATTATATTATATTATATTATATTATATTATATTATATTATATTATATTATATTATATTATATTATATTATATTATATTATTAAATATATAAAATTAAACAACATTTTGTGTGATTCTTTGTCCACTTTATATTACAATATTATGTTATATTTTCATATGTTCATATTTAATAATACTAATAATAACAATGGTCATTTTTAGTAGTAGTAGTAGTGTTGTTATTGTTGTTAGTATTATTATGATTTTTAAAAAATAATTTAATAATATAATATAATAAAGGGCTTGGAGCCAGAGGGGCGTAAGTGGCATTTTGGGCGAATATGAGTTCTTTATATCAAAATAAAGGTCTTGGTGAGCTCTATCCAATGGTGTCAAAAATACCTATCTGAGATAAACTGTATTGAATAAAGCAACAAAAAGGCGCATCTGACATATTTGATTTTTTTTATTTTAAATTTTTTTAGAACAGTGTCATTGTGTTAATATATGCCATACATTTTTTACCTAAATACTCATTCATGTAGGTATGCCTGTGGTTGAAATGTTTGTAGTTTAAGGTTATTAATACAGGTGATTGAAATGTGGTCAAAATTTTGTTTTGTCTCTCCTGTAAAGTTTGTTAAAAGCCACTTACGCCCCTCTGGCTCCAAGCCCTCGACAACTAAACTGGTTGCGTGTCATCATATCCTTTAATAGCAACCTATGATGGCCAATGATTTTTGCAATATGTATGTGAACAGTGAAGCTGTAGGTCCTCATTATGCATACTTGATGTATATAAAGTGAAATCGCTCTCAGACCCCTGAGACTTCCCTAAGTCTCATTGCCTTTTAATCTCATTGGCTACAGTGATGTACACTGCTTTGAGTCCTTCCTCAAAGTCTCTCAAATCTTTCGTGTGTTTCAGTGCAGACAAAAGTGTTTTTTTTTTTTTTTATAATGTGAATACATCACAGGCTCTCTTGGCATTTTCAGAAAACCCTGCAAATGCAAACATAAATTCCCCAAACCTTTTAGCATCCAGTTAACACATCAGAGATGCAAAACGAACCCTGAGGAACTTGTGACTGTAACTCCCAAACTCACAACTGTAAAAAAATAAATATAAATTGAGCATTCAAAGATTCAGAACATTCAGATCAAAGAAAATAACTACTAAACTACTAAACTAGAAAATAATTACTCTTTCTGTACATAATTTGCATATGCTTTATTTTCCCAAAGATTGTATCCATTGAAAATTATATTGTTAAATATTCACACACACACAAAAAAAACATCTTATGAAAGACTATAAAGCAGTCTAATGCTGTTTTACAAAATGTTTAACATCTCATGACATGCACAAAAAAACAATCCAAAGAACTCCTATGTTATCCTCTCAGACGCAGATGAACCGCCAAGGGTAAAGTTGTGAATGAGGTGGAAAGTGTTTTTTTCTACCCATCACACACTTCATTATTCGATCTTCTAGAGTTTTTAACAATAATCCAATCCCAAATTAACATAAAACTATTATATCAGCATAATGAAACAGCAGGACATCTGGAGCGCTCAGAGCCCACATCTCACTGCCGTCCTGTGGAATCCGTTTAGGTGAAAAGCGGCCGCTGTGGAGGGAGCAGAGAGTTGATTGATCCTCAGATATTTAGATTCATGTTTATGCAAACCAGAGCTCAGAATTGGTATGCAGAGGATAGACCATGTTTGTTTGTTCATTTGATGTTTGCTTGTGTCAGATAGAATCAGTGAGAGAGGAATATGGGAAGAGAGTCCAGTGTTTGAGGAGGGTAGAACGACAGATCACAGTTAAAGATTAATGATTAATGATGTTCACTGGTTGTTTGTGTGTCATGTTGTGGCCTCAACTGATATATGAGGGTATTTATGTGGGATAAAACAATAGTGTGCCTTTGGATCTGTTTTTTTTCTTTTTTATGATATGGTATTATTTAGTTCTTATTATTTAAAGGGATAGTTCATCATTTACTCACCCTCAAGTTGATGGATTTGGATGCATGGATCGGTTTTGTTGTTCATACAAAAGATTTGACTCAAAATATTTGTTCAATTATTCATTCAGTGACACTTTGTCATGAGTTATTTCAACATTTACTTAGTAATCCTTTATTTCTTTGCCCTAATTGGTACACTTTGGATAACTGCACCTAATAATCATTAGTTAAGCACTGAGTAAACAGTTAATTCATCATTTATAAAGCATTAATAGACATTAATAAGCAGTTTATAAATACAGCTATAAATGCGTTTTTTCTTGATTTATAAGCATATCTATAATGTGTTTAATAATTGTATTTTCATACGTTGTTAATGATCAATTAATAATTTTTAAATGAAGTATAGCATTATTTACAAGCCAGTTATTTAAGAGTTGTCAGTCATTCATAAGATCACTTAAGAAAGTGTAAGTAAATGTGGTAAATACAGGTAGTTATAAAGCTTTTACTAGTGGTCCAGTTAACTATTTTGTGAGCTCATCTAAAGTGAGGACCATTCATGCCTTGTAAAGCATTTATAAAGGTGATTTAAAGATGCATCAATCTTCTAAACAGTAAAATGTACCAAACACATTACAGTGATACAGAACAGAAATATTTAACAGCCTTTAAATCTCCTTTATAAATGCTTTACAAGGCTTGAATAGTCCTCACTTTAGATAAGCTCTCAAACAGTTAACTGACCACTACTAAATGCTTTATAACTATATACCGAATTAACCCTGAATTACAGCATAAATACATGTTAATAAAGCATTTATTAACACACTAAGTAACCATCACTGTTTGTCTGAATAATATATATGAATGTACATTTAAATAGTTTATTAATCATTTACTTACACGTTCTAAGTAATCTTATGAACCACTCTTAAATAACTGGTTTATAAAAAATGCAATACTTCATTTAGAAATGATAAATTGATAATAAAGTATGGAAATACAATTATTATACAAATTATAGATATGCTTTTAAATCAAGAAGAAAGCATTTATAGCTGTATTTATTAACTGCTTATTAATGTATATTAATGTTTTATGAATATTGAATTATCTGTTTGCTCATGCTTGACTAATGATTATTAGCGCGTGTAGTTATTATAAAGTGTTACCGAATAATTTAGTGTTTTTATTTAGTGTTTTTACCCTTTATACAATTTTAATTAGCGTGTTTATGAATCCACTATGAAACTAATATATGCTTCCCCCACAAATGAAAACAAAGCAGTTAATGAGGATATTATCTGTGTGTGTGTAGGTGATCAACGCCATAGACCAGGATTACAGGCTGCCGCCCCCATGGACTGTCCCACTGCTCTCCACCAGCTGATGCTCGACTGCTGGCAGAAAGATCGGAACGTTCGGCCACGCTTCACAGATATCGTCAATACGCTCGACAAACTCATCCGCAACCCCACCAGCCTTAAAGCAGTCGCCAGTATACCCACTATGTGAGTCCAACAAAGTCATTATATTTTATTTTTATACCAATGTGTGAACTTTAAATTAGGTTAAATGTAACACAACTGTTCAATTGTTTTTTTGTTTTTTTTATAAATTACCATTTTTATTTAGCAAGCATACATTAATTTCATCAAAACTGATAGTCAATTTTTTACATTGTTACAAAAGATTTCTATTTCTAAAGTGCTGTTCTTTTAAACTTTTATAGCTATAAAGCTTCACAGAATATGAAGCAGCACAACTGTTTTCAACATCACCAAATCAGCATATTAGAATGATTGATATCTGGAGGATCATGTGACACTGAAGACTGGAGTAATGATGCTGAAAATGGAATTTTGCCATCATTTGAATCAGTCATATTTTACAATATATGAAAATTGAATAAATGGAAGTAATATTTCACATTAGTACTGTTTTTACTGTTTTAAAACAAATAAATGCAGTCTTGGTGAGCATACAAGAGACTTTTGAAAACGTTAAAAAGTCTTACCAATCTCAAACTTTTGAATGATTGCGTAAATCCTGTAGGCTAGACAGAAAAACACACCCTAAACATTTTGGCATTTTTACATAATAAAGATATTAAGACACAATTATTCCCCATATTCAGCTGTTTTCATTCTTGGAAAAACAGGATAATTCCTAACAAAGACTGCAACTCTGACACCCAAGGTTGGGTCATTTGATTTCTCTACTCTTCTGCATCTCACTCTCTCTTTCTCCTCCACCAGTCCGTCCCAGCCGTTGTTGGACAGGTCCATCCCAGACTTCACCACCTTTAGTTCTGTAGAGGACTGGCTGGTTGCTGTCAAGATGTCTCAGTACAGAGACAACTTCCTCAACTCTGGCTTCACATCCCTACAGCTGGTAGCCCAGATGACGTCAGAGTGAGTTTAAAGTGTCTTCTAAATCATTTCATTATTGTCACTAAACCTCTACCCTGAAAACAACAGGTCATATTAGATAGTCAAGCTAGTCAGCCAATCCAAAATGCATTTTTGAAACGCAGACTCTATCAATTCAAATTTGCAGGTCAAACCAGCTTGGACTTGTCTAAGGCCCTGTTTCAGCCCATTCTCATCCCCAAGGTGTCATAATAGGTGGCGCTTTTGACATTGCGTCTACATCCAACGCACATGGCACCCTTTAGCACCAATATGAGACACAAAAATATATGGGCCAGAAGGTGCCTCCTAGTGGTCTAACCCCAACACTACCCCAGACCTAAACCTACCCATAACCGAAGCATGTTATATCTGACGCTAAAGGGGGCCATGCGCGTCGGATTTAGAGGCAATGTCAAAAGCGGCATCAATATGACGCCCTAGGATGAGAATGCGTTGTCTATTTACAACTGGTATTAACAACTGGTATTAAGATTGTCACGTTTTGGTCATCTCAAGTGGATGACACAATATACAGGTGTAAGCGGGGTCTTACAGTTTTTCTCAGTTGCTTTGGTGCATTTCTCACATCATTATTTACATTTGCACAACAGTTAGTTCAACCTCCACAACATTTTGTCATTTGTGCACATCATAGTAGCAGTTTCTCATTCCTTCCAACAAATTTCAAATGCTTTTGGGCATGCATCAAATGCTTTCATACAACTCTCTGCTGTTTTATAACATTATCATTTGCTTAAGTCATATCAGTCCAAATTAACTATACTTGTGAATGCTGAATAGTCATTCCATATAAAACTAATAGTCCTCATTTCATTGCTTGAGTCATCACATACAAAAATGTTGAACTAGTTGTCATAATCCGTCAAGCAAATTTTACTTTTTTTTTTAATTTTTAAAAAAAATCTTTTTATCCTAAATTGAACAATTTCTCTCAGGTGAACCTCTGCTTTCACTGATGAGAAGAGATGTGCATGAATGATGTACAGTATATGTATGTTGAATGTTCAGTTCCAATATGTACTGTGATATTGTTTACAGTTGTGCACCGATCTACCCAAAGGGAGTTACTGTAATGTTTGTTGTAAATAAGGGTGTATTTTTTTCTTTTGCACAATGCTCTGAACAAATTAGAATTGCAAAGACCATGCAGTAAAAATGTGAAACATACATATTCAGTGCTTGTACTCAATTACTGTACCTCACTAAATACAGTAATATGAAACTGTTACTGTAGTTTTCAAATGGCTGTGCAAATAGTTTATAGGACTGTCTTGAGCATTTTCAGGCAGTTTCACTAAGATCTGACTTTTTTTCGCATTGGCAAACTGTTACAGAGTAAACTGTCATAATGAAAACATGACAAAGCCATTTGACTATCTTGTTCATAAACACTGGTGTTAGGACTTTTCATCTTGACGACACTGACACTTTCAATGACATGAATACTTGCATCTGAGGAATGAGTTATCCATTTTGAGCAAGTGACAGGCTTTTGCAGGTTATCAACTAAGTTTTGCAGTTTGTACTAATTGTTTTGAGAAATGCATTAACTATTGTACAAATGTAAATAGTGATGTGAGAAATGCACCAAAGCGACTAAGAAAAACTGTAAACGTTTTCTGCTTGTCCACTTTCTACCACTTCCAAGAGGTAGTCGAAAACACATTGACCCGATTGCTTTCGTAGTGTAAACGCACATGTGGTCGAATGTGTTAAAACAGCCTGCAAAATATTGCCTGCCCTCCGCCTACTGGTCTAATACGTAAACATTACGGGAAAATAACTAGCCAGACAGGATTTAAACTTTGATGGCTGAAGACCCAAGTTTAGTTGAATTCTCACCATTCCTGATTTCTAACACGCACTCATAGCATCCAGTGTGGTCTTTCGACTTCATTTCGACGAATGTGTATGCTTTCTGTCGTATCCAGACACGCTCATATGTTAATTGTTTACTGTAAAAGTTAATTTTGTCCATTAGATCGAAAGATCTGGAAGAAAAAAAAAACATACATTTACCCACCAATAGACCCTTCCTTGAAGGAAAGAAGTGGTTGAAATTGGACAAAAGAGATGGATGTTAAACACCAGGGGGTGTAAATGGGAATGTGTCTCCCTCGTCTACTTGTGATCTAATCGACCAAAACGCATCTTAAACCTAAAGCACAGTTTCGAAATAAGCTTTAAAAACAGGTCTACCAACTTAAGGTAACTGATCAACCATTCTGAAGTGTGTTGTAATGTTGTTAGCTAGCTCAACACCAGCTAAGCCAACATGGTCTACCAGCTCTAAGCAGGTTGACTGACATGGTCAAATTGACCCCATCAGCTGGTCATGCTACTAGTCAACCATCTAAACCAGCTTGGACCAGGGCATAATCAGTTTAGTTTCTAAAGTTTGTATATTTATTTGATTTATTAAGCTTTCATCATAGTTACTAAAGCTCTATGCTGCTGGTTAAAACCAGGTCATATCATCTTAAGGTAACTGGTCAACCTCTCAGAAGCGTTTTGAGATTTGGTTAGTCAGTTCTTCACTTACTTAGCCAAG
The DNA here is from genome assembly GCA_030378365.1 of Hybognathus amarus. Lineage (NCBI taxonomy): Eukaryota > Metazoa > Chordata > Actinopteri > Cypriniformes > Leuciscidae > Hybognathus > Hybognathus amarus. The sequence continues at coordinate 121,357 of JAQIUQ010007404.1, read as the reverse complement.
ATGGCCTCCCAGCTCCAAGTTGGTCAAATTGATGCCACCAACAGGTCATACAAATAGTAAACAACTTATTGCATACTGCAATACTTATTATTTCTCGTAATTACAACTTTTAATCTCACATTTGCTTATTTTGTTTCTTATTTGAAACTCTCTCACATTTTCCTGGTAAGTGTTTTACTCTGAGTTGGAAACAGGCTTCCATAGATCACACTGTTAACAACAACATTCTCAAAAATCATTATGTGTACCACAGTTATACATCTTATTCAGCCGTTCTGTCATATTATTGGTTTGTTTAATACTCTGTGAGTTCTGTCTGTGTGAAGGCTGATTAAAGCTGGTTTCAGATTTCCAGACATCGCATTGATCACAGATCATGTGGGGTGGTCAGATATCTCCGCAAACTTGTTTAATATCGATTTCTAAACCGTACAGTAGGATTAGTGCGTATCGCTGAGGTATGTGCGCATGTGTTTTGACTTGTTTGATTCGCTATCGAGCGAACAGGTGGATATGCTGTTGATGATGTTTAAAACACATCTCCTGATGGTTTGTTCGTTGCAGGAAGCTGGCTGTGAGGTGTAGCGTCTCTGACGCTCTGATTAATGCAGCCGGCGCTCACAGAGAGGGTCTGTGCTTAATTAGCAACATAAGTGTGAGCCCACGCATAAACAGAAAGTTAAATGCAAGTGGCTTTCATGTGCTAATGCTGTTTGCTCTCATATCTATAAACCTGTGGGGGCTCTGTGCTGTTCCTCTCTCTCTCTCTGTGCTGTTTGAATGGTCCATATATTGATAGGACAGGGTGTTCTCATTCAGATTTAAAGCTTCTCTCTGAAAATAGCGGAGTAAATTGAGCGTTTATTCAGAGTTGCTCTTTTGTCTTTGTAATTTTAGAGGTGGCGATGAAACGGTCACTTAAAATCACATGCTGCAGCAGACCCGTCATGATCTTACTTGGCCTTTTGGTTTGCTGACAGTTTTCTACTAACATGAAGAGGTTCTTGTCGAGAGTAGCTTAGGGAGTGAATCTTTTCTTGTACCATCTGGCAAACTGCTTTTAGAGTATTTCAGCACCACTGCCAGAGTAATAGTAATTAACCATGTTCATTAGCGTGGATGATAATGAAGAACAGTGACAACAGGCATTGGTGTGATAGCAAGGTGATCAACCTTTTTATTATTAGTATATGCAGAGACGTCTACATTCAAACAGACTATTTTAAGAGCTTGTGGGCAATGCTGTTTTCAAATAATCAATTAATGCCCTAAAGCTGACAAAACCAGATGACTAAAATTCCAGGTGTTTTACTTATATTTAAAATTATATAAGTATTTAAAGGGATAGTTTACTTTGAAATTAATCTTTGATATGTTTTAGCTTACCTCAAAGGGCATCCAAGATGTAGGTGTCTTTGTTTCCACAGTATTTTAAATTTTGACATTTTTAGGTCAAACCGTTCTTGTCTGTCAGTCATATAATGCAGGTTTGGAGGTCCACCTCAAAGAGCATGCACAGAGAAGTCCAAATGAAACATGATTTAATGACTCGTGAATGTAAGTACACACTGATGACCTAAGACACTAAACGAGCGGTTTGTGTGAGAAAACAAACACTATTTAAATCGTTTTTACCTCTTGTTAACAGCCGTCAAACTGATCTGAATCAGATGTCCAACTGAACCCAACTGAACCATAGACAGAACTGAACCGTGTCCAACGTTAACTTACACCGGAAGTGATCTCTCGCGCGTCTACGTCACGCATTGTTTACACGGAGATTTCAGAAGTTTTACCTTTCACTAAACATATTTAGATATTCTCGAAATCATCTTCCATTGCGATTTCCCCTATATCTAAATATGTTCAGTGAAAGGTAAAACTTATGAAATCTCTGTGTAAACATTGCATGACGTCAGATGCGCGAGAGATCACTTCCGGCGTAGTGTTGGAGACGGTTCAGTTCGGTTCAGTTGGGCATCTGATTCAGATCAGTTAGATGGCTTTTAACAAGAGGTAAAAACAATATAAATACTGTTCGTTTTCTACACAAACCGCTCGTTTCATGTCTTAGGCCATCAGTGTGTACTTACATTCACGAGTCATTAAATCATGTTTAATTTGGACTTCTCTGTGCATGCTCTTTGAGGTGGACCCCCATACCTGCATTATATGACTGACAGACAACAACAGTTTGACCAAAAAATGTCAAAATTGATCAAAATTTAATTTCAAAGTGAACTATTCCTTTAAAATGTAATGGCTATTTCTTCATTAAAATATTCAAATGTTCTGTTGCAAAATGTATACATTGATATATTTAGCATTTTTCTCATTATTAATTCATAGTAATATTTCTAGTATTATATGAGATCATATATTTTCTATATTATTATAATAAGATACTTTACATAGCAAAGTGTTGTGATAACCTGACCACAGATACAAATAAACAGTAAATAAATTACTTTTGTGTGATTCTTTACAAAACTGTACATCAAATCCAAAGTTCTGTCATGAAACACTCAATGGCACAGGCTAATAAGTCCTATTAACTAATAAGTCCAACTACCTCCTTGCAATTACATCATTATTTACAGGGCAAAGCTGATTGGTTCCTGCTGTATCAGTAACCAATGAGCTTGTGTGCTCAACCTTCAAATGCTTAGTCAGCATTTGCCTTCAGCAGTGCAGCGCACTTTCAGAAACCCTCCACCTTCCCCATGTCCACCTGTATAGATCTGCTACGTGTAATTCGTGTACGCCATATTGGACAGCAGCATGTCTTACTTCTTCACAGTAGCGTGTCACAGTGGTGTAGTGTAGGGTATACGCAGGTATATGGCGTATACCCACTTCCTTTTCAGTCGGCATTGTGTATACCCACTTCTAAATCCCCTCTGACGCAAATCATTTAGTTGCTAATCAAAAAACACCCAGTTAGGGTCGTACCCATAATATTAACTCTAATTTGTTGCTGCAATGATTCTCCCATCGCAACGATAAAGACCTTCTCATCTGATCTGATTCAGCATCTCAAACACCTGCTCGTCAATGTCAAAATGTTCGTGAGACCAATCAAAGAATGCAGTATTTTTGTTCACAGAAGCGCGAGCCGAGCGTAAATCCCAACGCGACGCTTCACTTCAGTTAACGATCATACAGTGTAAGATAAGCTGCAGCTCAAATTTACGGCTCTATTTCAATAGACGTTTTAAATGACCGACAGAAATAATCAGTTTGATTAAAGACAGTGGAAATTATAAGCTCAATTTAACAACACAAGCACCCTATTAAATATATTGCCAATATTATTGTATAAATATATTTGTATAACGTTTTTTCGAATGTGTTCGAACTTTTCACTGTTTGTATAACTCGTTTGTATAACCAGCTTGTCTGTGTTTGCACCACTTGCATCATTAAGCCAGAGAGTCTTTTTGAGTGAGCAATTGAACCATTAATTAAATTATCAGATTAGTCCAAAAAAACATTGATTAATTTAGGAAAGAAAAGTAGCTGAAACTGGAACTGATTCTCATGTTTAAGAATCATTTTTTGGCCACCAAAACACCTTAAAATGCTCATTTCGAGATCAGGAAAATCAAAATTTTCTCGATTTCTTAGAACCCCCTAACAATGTCATTTATGGGACCTGGCACCTGGGTATTTAGAAATCATATGTGCGGCCCTGATATGCAAGAATACTACTGATTGTGTTCTATTGTATTCATTATACTCTATTCTATAGTCTTGCATATTGAATACTAATGCAAGACTAGTCTTACATATCACTGTTTATAACACAGAGTGTTCATCCTTTGCTGGGGCGCTTAAAAAAATATTGGGGGCATAAGTTGAGAGTATACCCACTTCTCCAGGCACCACTACATCACTGGCGTGTCGTGTATGTATGGAGCTACTTACGTTGGTATGTGGGTCGAAAAATTAACTGTAGGAATGCATTCTTGTGTTCACAGGGACCTGTTGAGGATAGGTGTGACTCTCAGCCGGCCATCAGAAGAAAATCCTCAACAGCATTCAGTCCATGCACCTGCAGATGTCTCAGTGCCAGACGGGCACTGCGCTGGCATGACTCACAGGGGCGCCGGACGACGGGCCGGGCAGCTTGCGGAAGAATTACCAGCGGGTGAGCCCAATCCCATCGGAGCGCGCCAGAATAGAGACTATCATTCTGATCTGAGAATGTGTTTCAGGAGAGGAACCATTATCCCATATCCAACAGACGAGATCAGAACAGGACCAGACCCATTGGAACTCCCAGGACGTCTGTTAACCTGTCGACTGTTTGTGTCTTTGGGCTGCATTTACAGGGAAAACCGGAGAAGCAGACTCTTTTCGTCCTCTTTTCATCATTGTAATCCCGCTTTAGTTATCTTCACGATGCTATTCCAATTCTGAGACGTCTCGCATTATTTCCTACAAGATTGTATCGTTCTTCTTTTTTCCGCTATAAACTTTCTTTCGCCACTGCTTCCCACTTCCATTACCTGTCGATTTTGGTATGGCTGACGTTGCCAAAGGACATCCCGTATGCCTGCGTCCCATCCCCCGGCCGTACGAGCGTAAATGATGTATATCTTTAAATAAACACGAGTATATCTTCAGAGTAAACCTTCATATTGAAGGTGAAGTGTAACGGACCTCTTTGTAAATACACTCTTCTTCCGCTTGCTTTTTTGGCAATGTTGCGCATTGGAACAGAACCACGGATTCTGCAGGACACGAACAATCTGGGATGAACTGGGACTCTGTCAAATGTTATGTAAATATCAGTTAGTTGTGTATAAACTAGCGTTAAAAGAGATACTTTAGGTGAAAAAAGCTACACATTCAGGCCACTAAACAGTGTTTATTGTAAGTGTTTCCACGCTGATGAGCACTTACGTGTACAGCTTTTCTTTCTTCCACCTCTTCTTCTTCTACTTCTTCTAGTCGTTCTTGTTAGTTTTGTGTCAGAGTGTTTGAATGCGTCGACTAGCGTTGGGGAGGTGTGTCGTCACCTCCTAAACTAGCTAGTACACTTAAATGTAGTTTTACTGTTAATAAGCTGTACTAATGTTGGTCTTACAGGGTCTTAAAACCGCAAATCTGTTTCCAAGCAAGTGTTTACATGATAAGCAAATGAAAAGGTTGAAGGCGGGAAGACAAAGAGACTCGCAAAACCGCTGCCCTTCACCACTTTTATCATGCCGAATCCTCTCTCATGCTCCAGATGTTTCCAGATGACATTGCTAAATGCGGTACATGTTCTTTTGTGTCACCAGCTCTCCATTTATTTGTGTGTGTGTGTCTGGATTGAACATCTGTGTGACCCTTTATGAACAGATGCCCAACGCCACCCCATTGAGCACATTCTACTTAAGCAGTCAATGAAGCACTAGGTAACACACACACACTGTTATTAGCTTTGTGCTGTTCTTTTTTTGGTTGCCATTGAGAAATAGCATCAGCCGATTCATTTATAATGATAATAATTGAACAATTATCATTATAGGTAATACTATACCAAGTTAACATTAGTTAATGCATTAGGTATGAACAACCAACATGACTTTTTTAAGCATTTATTAATCTAGGTTAATATTCATTTCATAAATGCTTAAACATTTTACCATTTCAAGTTGTATAAACAAATATGAGCATAGATTATCAATGATCCAGTGTATTGATTAATTAACCTAGAGGAAAAATGCTGATCATTGTTCATAATACTTATTGTATGAACTAATGTTAATGCATTGAACCTTTTTTAAATGTTACAAATAATACTATTAATAGTTTACTTGTATAACACCTTTCATAAATAAAATGTGCTTAATAATATCATTTTAAAGGAATAGTTCACTCAAAATGAAAATTTTCCCATCATTTACCCTTTAAGCCATCCTAGGTGTATATGACTTCCTTTTTTTAACACAATCAGAGTTATATTAAATATTATCCTGGCTCTTCCCAACTTTTTAATGGCATTGCATAGTGTCCACTTGTTTTTGAAGCCCGAAAAAGCAAACCCGTCTACCATAAAAGTAATCCAATTGATTTCAGTGGTGAAAAATGCTTTTTGAAGCAAAGTGATGATGCTTGAAGCGGAATGAACTGATGCTACGTTTATGTCATGTGTTGGGTCAGAGGTCACCCTTCAGCCAGAACTGGACTCTCTCGTTAATACGCGTATGGACATTTTTCTTTCAAATCTGGCAAACCGCTTTTAGAGTATTTCAGCACCTCTGCCTGAGTAATAGTAATTAACCATGTTCATTAGTGTGGATGATAATGAAGAACAGTTACAACAGGCATTGGTGTGATAGAAAGGGGATCAACCTTTTTATTATTAGTATATGCAGAGACGTCTACATTCAAACTGAGTATTTTAAGCTTGTTGGCAATGCCGTTGTCAAATCATCAATGCAAATGCCTTAAAGCTGCCTCCAGATGACTAAAATGCCAGGTGTTTACTTATATTTAAAATTATATAATATATAATATAATTATTTAAAATGTAATGGCTATTTATTCATTAAAATATTCAAATGTTCTGTTGCAAAATGTAAATGTTGATATATTTAGCGATTTGCTCATTAATTCATAGTAGTTCATAGTAATATTTCTAGTATTATATGAAATATATTTTCTATATTCTCTCGCAAATGCAAAAATCCACCCATTCACTCCAGAAGGCATTTTTTTAACCTGCTGGAGTCGTATTGCTAAATTTTATGATTAATTGATGAGCTTAAAAACGCCTTACTTTATATAACTGGTGTGTTCGGCTTAAAGAAGAAACCAATATACACCTTGGATGGCTTGAGGGTGAGTAAAGTATGGGATAAAAAAAGGTGAACTATTCCTTTAAGAAAATAAAAAAGCAATACATGAAAAAAAAATAGAAAGAAAAAGGTGTAAAATGTGTCATTTAAATGTTAAATGTAGACCTTAAACACTCAAAAAATATATTCTCACCAGGGTTTTAACCTTTTGACAAATTGGGAGCTTGTTAATCAGTGTTTGCTGCAAATATAGTTGCCTTTTATCCTCATTGGATGAAAGTGTCTTCCAAATGAATACATATAAATGCAATTTGTAAAAGGTTCCAGATTTTAGGGTCATAATGACTAAAAGCACCTCCACATGCTCTCATGAGGTTTAGCATGAAAGGCCCTAAAGTGTAATTTGAAACAGTGAGGTTTGTAAAGGTTAGCACCTCTACCATTCATTTGCCTGTGTGTGTAATGAATGAGCCGCTACATTGCTTGTAAGTTAACCAGACACATGGTTCATGGTTGTTCTCTACGAGCAACACACACGCACACAATCCATTACGCAGATATACCCAAGGTGTTGCACCTAATTGGCTACAATGAATTTCACCATGGCAACCAAAGAGCGTATTGCCTCTTTTGTTAAGGATGACACACTTTTACAGCTTCTGCCAAGAGGCTTATTCTTTTGTGCAAACACACATACTCTCTTTCGTTGTATTACATTGAATAAAGCGAATCTGTTCCTTAATACGACGGTAGCAGCGATGGTGTTTGGCTCTTATAAAAACGTTAGCGCTCGATGAAGACGTCTTACCCTCTGTAAAGGACCGGAGGCAGCTCAATTAATGATCACAAAGTATCCTCACCATGGCCCGCGTCCAGCTCGTTCGCGGCGGGCGTAACCCAAGCTGTCCGGACGTCCCGCTGTATGGCCCAGCTGAAAAATGGCTGACTTGCGCTCGTTGGGGAGGGTGGGGCATGCTGGGATTCACACAGGCTAAGGAGAGTGATGAATGAGCTGGAGTGAGTCGGAGAATAAAAGACAAAATGAGTCGGTAGAGAGTCCAGAATGGGGAAAGAAATTCGATGAAATGAGGAATAAAAAATTAAGAAAGATGACAAAGGAAGGGACAGATCTTAGAGATTAAGGTTTTAAGTAAGCATGAAATTAAAACTGACCCTATTTTCTTTTTGACTACATGTTCCTTTCAACTATTCTCCAACCACCTGATTTATTCTCAGTTCTTTTCACACTCCAGTTGTGCTGTCATCATTATTTTTGAAAACCCTGTTTCACTTAAATACTGCTTATTGGGTTGCAAAGGGTTGGTGTCTTTTTGAGGGAGGCGTATAGAATTACAGTGGTTGACAAATGTTATGTTTTTAATAGGAGATGACAATATCTAGATTTTTTTTTTTAATTGACATATATATATATATATATATATATATATATATATATATATATATATATATATATATATATATATATTTCCCTTCAATAAGCTTTGAAAAATCTAAATGTTGGCATCTCCTCCATCTATCTATCAGTCTATAACCATTTCAGTCATATCTGACTCTTGGTGATTCCATGGCCATCTCTCGTGATACGATGAGAGACTGTCCATGAATTTTCTTGACATTTTCTTTTCCAGGTTAGGTTGCCAGAGCTTTTCCCAACTTTTCTCAACCTTCGGCATGTTTTTGGATTGTTTGGGTGACTCCACACAGAGAGGACTCACAGAGCCACTGTGCCGCCCACTCCGAATTTGCTACGGTATCAAAAGTTTGGGGTCACTAAGATATGTATATAAAAAAAAATTATAATTTTAAATTGAGGAAAAGTGGAAGTAAAGACTTGTTAAAAAATACTCTATATACTCTATAAAAATACATATATACATATATATATATATATATATATATATATATATATATAAATGCTGTTCTTTTTAACTTTCTATTCATCAAAGATCCTGAAAAAAATCAGTTTCTACCAAAATATTAAGCAGCACAACTGTTTCCAACATTGATAATAATTAGAAATGTAAGTGATGAAAATGCTCAATAGCAAATCAGCATATTTAAAGGTGATATTGAAAATTCAGCTTTGCGATTAAGACATAAAAAATTATAATAATCTTAGTGTCCTCAAACTTCCTGTCCAGTGAAAATCTTCTGCACAGGTGATCTTCCAATTGCAGATATCAATAATTGGTGTGGTCAATATATCCATCTATCACTATAGATTAATATACTGTCAAACACATGGCAGTGCTTCAGCCTCTCCATAGACAGCTTCATAACATCGCACATGGTCAATGGGATTTCAGTAAGTACAAGATATGTTCCTGGGTCTACATATTTTGTTGAATCTGGAACAACATTTCTGTCTGAAAATGTAATCCTAACACTATCCCTACCCCTAAACCTAACCATACACATAAGTTGTCCCTGAAATCAGAGGGAAACGCTCAGTGAATAGCACAGATGTAGAAACACCTAACCCTGGTTGTAAAACTAAATCTTGACATAAACTGTAAAGTTTGGTTGGAATGTTTTTCCAGGTTCAACAAAGGTGTTGATCCAGGAACATGTACTTAGTGAAATCACGTTCACCTATCGCTCATGTAGAACCAATACAGATGTAATATATGATTTCTATTTGAATATGTACGCTATTGTTTGTAATGTGAATGTTACCTTATTTTCATGTGTCTCTTTTTTCACATTTAGAACTCTCTTTTTGCACATGGCCAAAAACTCAAAATTGAGGGTGGTCTTCATCTCTTGCAAGGGTATCATCCTCTTCCACCTCCTTTCGGAGGTTTGAGGGAACATGCAGGGAGTGAGAGGATGAACGGAAATGAATTGAGTCTAATTTTATCGCTCTTTTGCCTGGAGTGTCGACACTTTGTGGAGTCTGGTGTGCGTTTGGCAGCGGATCAGCGTTGATGCTGTTACTGTGCCAGCTGAAGTCTGAGCGGTGCATGTGTTCACCAGCACGGCTCAGACTTCACAAGCACAAACAAAAAGCAAGTTTGGAACAAACAAAAGCGTCGTCTGACACTGCCTGTAGGAACGGGCCTTGTGTTGATGTTTTTGTTTTTCAGGCTTCAAGCGACACTTTCATGTTAAAGTGATGGAGCATTACTTTTGGCAACCGGGTATAAAAGTGTCAAAGGGTTCGAGAGACTGTGGATATTACTAGCATGGCATGGATACTAGCTCACACTGTTTTGTAGATACGGAATGAAGGAAAGCCCTCCCACCTCACCGAGACTGTATAGTTAACACTCGTTTCTTGTGATGAGTATGTCAGAGTTTGAAACTGTAACTTTCTGAGAACTATTGTACTGAAATGCACTCAATAAAGACCTTGGAAAAGCTGACGTGGAGCGAGTGATTTCTTCATCCAGAGAGAGCTCTTGATAATTCGGCACAGCCGCAGGTCAAACGTGCAGCCGCTCCGCTGCTGTTGTAAAGGGAGCATGTGTGTTTACGAGAGCTGTTTGGAGTTTACAGACGCTCTCGAGGCCCTCGAGCCTTGAAGACAGCAGCTATGTGCTTACAGTCAACCTCAGCAGCTGAAAGAAATGCTGAGAAACACTTTTTTTAGAGTAATAATTTGACTAATGAGGCATTACATTTAAGTAGTTGACCAGCGTTCCCATAATTGTTCTATTTAGCATATTACTTTGTTTACAATTTGTGGGAGCAAGATGCTTTTTTTTACTATGATTTTTTAAACTTTTTAAATATCATACCTTCTTTTTATGGTGCATTCACACCGGACGCGATAGTGCGTCAGGCGTGAATGATTTCAATGTCAAGGCAATGCAAAGACGTGTCACACACGTAAAAAAAAAAATTCCTGTGGTGCGAATGAAGCGTAGAGTGCGGCGCGGTAGACGCGAACACGCCTCATTTGTGCGTCAAGTTTGCGCAAAATGGCGCGAATTAAGCATTTTCCGCGTTCAGCGCCAATCATTTAGTTAGTGCTATTTGTGCATTTACGCTTTTGACAAATTCGCGTCTGCCATCCAAGTTGACAAATCGTGAACTTTGCCGTCAAATCGCGCCGAATTAACCAATCAGGAGCTTAGCTGCTTGCTCACGTGGTGAAGGATTGGATGCTTCAATAAATTATTTTGTAATATGACTAAATGCCTGGTGTGGTTCTAATGCACAACAATGCAAATATTTTATCACTTTAAACTTTATTTCAATATACGAGAAATGCACATTTTGTATTGAATGCTATTTATTCCATATCTAGATTGTATGAAACATTATTATGATGTTAAGACAACCAACATACATGTGCATAAGTTTGCTTCTGGACATGAGAGAAAAAAATCACAGGACAGGTTAATAACTTTTGGAAGCAGGCTCTATTTATCATCAAAACAAATGACAGATTAGGTGGATGAGGGTGAGGGTGATCCTTGCTCCGATCAGAGCCGGACAGTATTGGAGTACATTTACTTGAGTACAGTACTTAAGTACAATTTTGAGGGATCTGTACTTTACTTGAGTATCATTTTTGGGGAGTACTCATGACTTTACTCAAGTACATTTGAGAGGGAAATATTGTACTCTTTACTCCACTACATTTCTATTCATAACCGTGAGTAAAAAGTAACTACTTAAAAAAAATGGAAATAAGAAAAATCTCGGAAACCCTCAATTTGTTGTTTCCCTCTCAAACGTGATTGGATTGTGCAGGCACCACTGATTGGGACAGCCTATCAGCAGTCACCTTCAGCTTTCCACCAAAGTCAACTCCATGGTCAGATTTAGATAAGAGACGAAACAATGGATGAAGACGCAGCAGGTCCATCCCGGGAATGTGCAGACCAGTGGCCCCATCTCGCCAGACTATTTCAATTTTCTGAATATTCTGAAAATTTTTGAATATCTATTAACAGAAATGCAATATGACATCCATAACTATGTTTTCAGTGGTGTATAAAGAACTTACTTAATAAACCGTAACGTTTTTATTACCTTAGAATGAGACATTTATATCTACATAACTACGGGCACCCCCTTCTATGAAGGTCGTCATATTGTGACGTCATCTTTCTACCGTAGCCGAACGCAAACAAACAGCGCTACAGAACGCGTTTCATCACTACATTGAAAGAGAAGCAGCAGAAAGCTAGAAGCTAACCCTAAACTCTGTGAGTAGTGACTTTTCCCTTGTAAGTGGTGTTAAATATGTAGTTGGGATTGTTTCATGTAACTTAGTTCTCCCTCGCTGTGTTATGGGTTTGTTATGTGGGTATAAATGTGCTGTTACGTTTGTGAGACAGCTGATTAGTACTCATGTCATTGACCGTAAAACAGTATGTTATGTAACAGAGGCCAGCTAATAGTTGCTGTGCGAGTAAACCTCACTCCCCTGCTCTCAATAGGTGTTCTAGCGACAGACGCTCCTTGTTAGTGCGCTTGACTCTCATACCGGAGATCCAGGTTCGAGGCCCGCTCGGAGCGGGTCGAGTGGGACCCGGGTGTAAGAGGTTACATTGGTGCCGTGACCCGGATGAGAGTGAGGTTAAGGGGAGTGAGTGTAAAAGAGGCCAGCTAGTAGTTGCTGTGTGAGTAAACCTCACTCCCCTGATCTCAATAGGTGTGACAGATGTTGCTAAAAATCCCACACTGCACCTTTAAGTAAAGCAACATGGTAAAAAGATTAATATAACTTGATTTTACTTTAAATTCCTTTTACATTCTCCAAGGTATTGACATTAACATTTTTCATAACTCCATGTAGGACGCTTCTGTCCATAAATGTAAGCACTGTGGCAGTAGTATTGCAATATTTAGAAAATGTACTCTTGTACTCTTGATACTCAAGTACTTTTAAAAACACGTACTTTAGTACTTTTACTCAAGTAGACATCTGACTGTAGTACTTTTACTTGTACTTGAGTAAAATTCAGCAAGGGGTGTCTGTACTTTTACTCAAGTAATAAATCTGTGTACTCTGTCCGCCTCTGGCTCCGATGCGGGACAGCAGGTCATCAAACTTGGCGCGAGAAAGGCTGAAGTACTGCTGACAGCGGCCGTCATCCAGCGCAGCTCCTGGAGCGAGCAAATTATCAAACTCGCCAAACAGTTCGCCTCTGAAGGGTCCGGTGGACACAAATACGGCGACGATATTCCTCACGCCGCAGTGCTGCTCTCCAGAGCAAATACAGAGCGGTAACTCTCTCGATGAATGCTCGATCAACATAAAAAAGATGGACGCCAACGGGTTTTGATTCTGACGCGCGTGACACGTAAATTTCGCTTCAAACTTTTGTTTTTACACGCGTCAGTTTCACTCATGACGTGCGAATTAACACAAAGTGGTCAGAGCGTCAAACCAGATGCAGTAGACGCGAATTTGACACGCTATTCGCGTCCGGTGTGAACGCACGGTTACACTTCAATTCAAGGAAAGCTTTTTGCAAGAAAGCTTTTTAGCATTTTTCTGCTAATGTATTTTATTATAGCCATCATGAAGTCATCTTTATTTTCTGATCTGTTTTAGCAAGTCGTCTTGATGCATCAGTTGTAAACTGCATTCACACATGGCAAAAAAAAAATCTGCTCTAAGTTTACAGTGAACAAATAAATTTGATTTTAAATGGATTGCTGTTGGCCAGTGATAGACTGATGTTCCGTTATATGGAAATACATCACTACATTGACTTCTAAAGCCACAATAATGTCACAGTAATGACATTTTCACTTTACTTAGCTGACAGCACTAGTTTCTATGTACTACTACTTGCATTTAAATTTTAAGAATGCTCTCTTGAGCTGTAAAATGATCATTTCAGACATGAATTGCACATGAAATGAGCCCGTGTCCAGGTGTACTGACCTCTTTCCCAGCATGCACAACTTCTCATTCAGTCTCCCAGCCAAGTTCTCGGGGCGTTCATTAGAGACGTGTTTATTCCTCTCTTCCTTTTATTTCATTATCCGGTGGGATCGAGCCCTGTATGGAACATGACACTTCATTTCTCAGAGAGCTCCTCCTAATGGATAAGACCAATGCAAGGTCACTGAGACTGCATAATTGCGACTCTACGAGAGCAATAATTGACAGTTATGCATTTTTAATGGCTATTTATATGGATAATTCTCCACATGGCTAACTCTCCAAAACATTTGTTTAAATTGATATGTTATCTTTATTGATATAATTAAGGTGGAGGGAATTGTGTTTGTGAGGGCTGGGAGAGAATGCATAAGATGACAGATAATTAATGGCATTGGAGTGTGTTTTGGAGAGACTTGACTTGTAATGTCTCCTTTATCGATTCAGTGGAGCAGATAAAACCTCTATACTTGCGAAACAAACAGCAGATTCTTAAACGTGTCCACAGAGCACAATAACTGATAAACGCACTTCACATTTTCATAAGACTTTTGGAGATGGTAATTCAGTTTATTTGATGTAGTTTGGTCTGGACCAAATCATAGATATAGTAGTATATTTATACAACATATTATATAGAGCATACAACATTATTTTATGCACAGTATATAACCAAAGAATGACCATTCAAGGGTGATAAAACTGTTGACAGATCCAGAGATGCTGAAAATGATTGATAATTGCACAATTTTTGAACCATTTTAATATGCCATTTTTGTACTGTCAAGTATTTTGTAACCTGCAAATCGCTACACATGGCTCTCCCAGTTTTCAGCAAATGATAGAACTTGCTAATATAGTTATAATATAATATAATCAATTCATTAACATAAATTGCAGTGCAGTATCCTACTGACATGCACAGGGTAGAATTAAAATGCCTCTATTATGCATTCTTCAAATATTACCTTTCATGTATAATATAGCTGTTTGTGAATTTAAAAGGCCTGCAAAGATCAAAGTACACGATACATGGAGTCTCCCAAAAGAAAGACACAATTCTGAACTGCTTTAAATGAGTTGTCAGTTTGCCAGCCTTACTTCGTTCCTGCTTAAACCTACATATGTAGCAAATTTGCATAATACCAATGGCCTTTATTGGCTGCCAATGAACAACGTCTAGTTTGACTTACTCTTAAACGATGTAGTTGTAGCTGAGGGTTGGAAGAGTTTGATTCGTGTTGTCAACACGTTGAGAAGACGCTGTTTTCTGTGCTGTGAAAACACTTTCATGCAAATCCAAAGGATGAGGACTTTGGTTCTAATTGATACAGTAAAACCGACGCCATCGTTACTGTTCGTTTCACTCTGCAAATGCTGAGAAAGATCTGGAGCTCAAATTCAGATATGATAACGGATATTTCTTTTCTGACATGCACTGTAAACAGTAGACCAATCCCAACAGACTGAGCCATCTGACCAATCAGAGCAGAGTATGCTTTTGGAAAGAGAGCATACTCTGGGTTTAGGGAGACTGAGGGTCCTATCATACATTCGACACAATGCAGCACAAGGCAAGGGTTTTTTGCTAGTTTCAGCCCAACGCAGTTATCATTTTCAGGTCCTGCGCATCGTTGTTTAACCCTTTTACACGTACAATCACACCAGTGTGATCAGTCTTGGCTGGTCCCTGGCAGGGGTGTAAAGTAACGAATTACAAATACTCACGTTACTGTAATAAAGTAGTTTTTTCAGAAATTGTATTTTTTTGAGTAAGTTTAAAATTGTGTAATTTTACTTTTACCTTGAGTACATTTTAAGTAATGTATCAGTACTTTTTCTCCGCTATTTTCCTTCTGTTTGTGGGCGTTACTCGTTACATGCTTGTTTTAATTTTATTTTTATCCATCATCGTGATTGAATTGAGTAATCGGTCTCGTGACTGTCATAAAATCAAATTAAGTATAGAAAACTTTAACCGCCTATTCCTGCTGTTACTCGTGACTTCTGTGGAAGTGCATTCTTCACGCATCAATTCAATCCAGATATCAGCGCCTTCCTCTAATATGCTAAGGTACATTTCACATTTCTGCTTAATATGATATTTATATAGGCTGGCCTGTCTACAGGGCCTAACATTTGGTCTGAGGTTGGGGGAATTGCGAGACGAGTTCATAATGTGGTGAATTCCCGCTCCCATTTACTTCACAATCACATTATAGAGAGACGCGCGTCACGATCTGTGCACTGCCGCGTCTCGCGCTCGCCATGCCGCCAGATTCAGAATCAGTGCACCAGGTCGTTAACTTGAACTGCATTTCTGCATTTGAAATTAGCACAGCTCGTTAATAAACAACGTTTTTTTGATTGATCCATTATACGATACGTCTTCATTTGGCAAGTGCACTTCTGTTTTTTTTTTTTTTTTTTTGCTGCACTTTTTTTTTTTTGTGGATGCTGCTGATAAAACAGCTTCACCGAGACTTCAGAGACAAAGTGTGTTTGTTTGTTTCTTTTGTAAAAGTTTCCTGGATATAACTTCCCTATTTAATGCACAATTTTCCCTATTTAATGCACAATTTTCCTTACAAATTATATTATCAGCATTACAATGTGTGTAAATGTAGCCGTGTAAAATGTAAGGGATGATGCCCTTCTAGAACAATGTGCATTTACGTTTAAATTGTAACATATTTAATAGCATGGAATTAAAGTGTGTAATTAGTGTTAGCTCACTATCTTAGCCTTTTTCAGTGCATTAGTTGAGGTAATCTGATAATATTAGTGATTCTCATTTATCAAAACACTAACATTGGTACCGTTTTGGAGAGAAATTGGGTATTTTTTAATATCTCTATTTAAACCATCTCTTGGTGTGTGATGCTGAACTATCATATGAGTTTCTAAAGGTTTTTGAATTCTTTGCACAGTTATGAATATTGATATTTTATGTGCAACAATAGCATGCTCAGGCCCATTGGCTTTTCGCCTAATTTGAAATTCTTTTTCCCTCCAAATAATATGATTTAAATAGTGATGAGTGTACTGATTTGATGCATTTTAAAAAGATGGATGAGATATTCTTCAATCTTTCTTACAAATAACAAAATATAATGTTAATTACAGTATGTGCATTTTTTAATGTATAAATTGTAGTGCACAGTGTTTATTATAAGAGTTAGAATCCGCACCTCAGTACTCACTACTCACTACTCTTGAGTACTTTTAAATAAGCTACTTTTTTACTCTTACTCAAGTAGTTTTTTGGACAAGTACTTTTTACTCTCACACTACATTTTTTGGAATGTAATGGTACTTTTATTTGAGTATGTTTTTTCAGTACTCTTTCCACCACTGGTCCCTGGAGCGTACCGATCACACCGGTGTGATTACGGTCAGTGCATCAGGTCATCAACTGCTAAATTCAAACTTGCTCTTGCGCATTTGCTGGCGCTGAGCCAGAGATGTATGCACTCAGTGCTGTCATATATCACAACTATTGAGTGTTTTCAACCTCATAATATTTATTTTAGGTTTCAGACATTTAAATACACAAGTACTAGCAAAACTGATTTTGAGTTTGTAAAATACACACTGATGTCTATGGAAGTGGCAATAATAATCCTTTCAATTATAATAAGACAACACATTTTATTCATATCAGATACACATTGTGCAAGTAGCTGAACATTTGACCCTATTCTTCTCCCAGTTCACCAGCCACTTACTTTCATGTATTTCGTGAGAAGTGGAGGAATTGACGTTGTAAATCCAACAGATCCGATTCTCTGAACTGTAAAACAAACTCAAATGGCACCGCCCATTGTGGATACAGCAACTAACGCGATCGTTATAAAGATATTTGAACAACAAAAACCCATCCACTTGCACATATTTAACAATCGAAATATCAGTGTTTCATGTTATAGCTAATACATTTGTGAATATTTTTAATAAAATAGGAAAAATGACATAAAAGCAGATCATCATTCGATGTTGTGGTTGTGCTGTGTCACGTGAAAAGCAATGACACGTCACCATGGAAACATTAAAATGGCAAGTTCTAAATAATGGTCACCTTGAAAAACTCACGCTGGGGGGTCAGTTAGAATATTTTAAACTTGCGTGTGAAAGGGTTAAATAGCAAATGCATTTGCGCCCATCTGTGCGCCCATGTGTGCTGGTCTGAAAACGAGGAGTTTTCGGGCGCTTTGTTGACGAAACCTGGTCTAAAGTCAGTGGCGCAGTATTTTTTTGTTATTTAAAGAGCGCATTAGTAATATGCTTATATAGGCAGGTCCACAAGGTGTGTACACTCTGCTTATTAAACACACAGGGAATCGCAGCAGCACACTAACTAGCCAAATATTACAATTATTATTATGTACATAAAGATTTGGTGGAATTCGGCTTGTCCTGTCGATGGTCTGCTTGCGCTCTTTAAGATCTGTTTCCTCTCTGGAGAAGCGTTCAGTCTTTCTGCTTGCAAATTCCGCCATGTAAACAGCAAATGCGTCATGGCTCAAGCACAACTGATTTTTAAGGGGAATGGGAGATGAGGCTCTGATTGGTTTATTGCACGTTACACCCAAAACACACCCATTACTCATTAAGAGAAACAACCCTTTTAGACCGGGCGCACCGACCATTTTGCCCATCGTTTAAACTAGCAAAAGTGTATTTAATAAAATTAAATGGGCAAATTAGATGTGCAATGCATTTTACTAGAAAGCGAGCTTGAAACAGCATTTTTGGTAAGTCGATGTGATGTGTGTAGATAACTGAATACGTTTCAGCTTCGTAGTGCTGGCTTTCCGACTCATTTCTCAGGGTGAATTTGAAACATCCAGTCAGCGGTAAGCTGTGTGCATCTTGTGCAGGTCCTGTAGACAGCTTAACTCCTGCCTGAGTTCTCCTCCGCATTAGATTTTCAATGGAAATAAACAGCATGCCTCTGCATCCCAATTGGGTTTTAGATAAACTTCTATCAGGATTTTGTTAAGAATTCATAAAGTCATACGGTTGTGTAAAGGTCATCTGAATGCTGTTCCTCTGATGCATTCAGAACATGTGCAGATGGAACAGGTATCCCACTTTGCCTTTTTTTTATTCCTCTTCAAATAAACAAAAATGACTCCGAATATTTAGGGCAACAAATTTATTATTTATACTCAAAAAGCTCTTGAACACATTGCATGCACTTAATTGACTGCTGACATTGTGAAGCAGTCTACAAGTTATTAATATTAAAATATATATATATATATTTAAATAAGCAATACATTCTAACAATGGTGTGATTTGGCCTTAGCCATTAGGCCTCAGATATTTAAAATATGTAAATATATAGTAATATATTACCAATAGTAATATGGAGTATCTTACATGTAAGATAAACACCAAACTTGGCCATTTTTCATATTTTCTTTCTCAAGTTTGAAAATGGCAAGATTTTTTTTAATGTTTTAAAGAACTCTCTTATACTCACCATGAATGCATTTGAGCAAATATACAGTACAAAAATGTATATTGTGAAATATTGGTAACGCTTCCTTTTACAGTCCAGTTACCCATGTAAATACTATGTACTTATTTAGTAACTACAATTACTGGGTAAAAACTTGTACTAACCCTGAACCTACCCATAAACCTACCCCTGCTCCATGTACTTACCTTAAATTAGCATCTACTTTCTAGGTAAGTACACTGTAAGTACACTGTAAGTACTGTACTGTAAAAGGAACCGTTACTGAAATATTATTATAATTAATGTAAAATGGTTCCCCTAGGAACATTTTCCTGGTTGCATTTGCACCGCCATTAGGAATTCTGAAGTGACGGTTGTTGTTTTTTATTTTGATGCCGCGGTGGACCTTTATTTTGATGGTGCTAAGAACGCCAACCAAAGCCACACATTGCTTGCATCCTCCATGCTCATTAGTTTATTACAATCTGTCTAACATATCTAATTACATTAGGTAGAACTGCAATATATATAGAAAGTAGACACTAGTTCAGAAAGTAGTTCAGCCAATCAACGTACACTAAAGCCACGTATAATTCCTATAGTGCTGGTTTATACCCTACTCTGAAGTAGGAGGTAAATTAGTTCATCCAAAAGGAGTTCCTAAACTAATATTGTTCCTAGTTCCTGCGGTGCGAACATGACAAAATCCGGGAACCACCAATAGTTCTAGGAACTATAAAAAGGTTCCTCTGGTGCGAAAGCCTGCTTATGCATCCCCTCTAAGTATTCCTCTTCGTTCCATTCTATACCCCACATATGATGCATCTTGTGAATCTATTGTTTTTACCCTCATGTTTGGTATAATTTTAAATGTCTCCGAACGATTGGTTAAATGATCTCCATTTCACCGCAGTCACTTTTATTGAGAGTCACTGTCAAGCCCTCTTGAGGGCTAGTCGACGAAACACTGAGGACGGAAGGTGCCCACTTGAAGACCCTAGAGATGTCCCCTACTCCCCTTGTGCTGGTCCACTAGGGAGACCACTCTGTAGTTGCAGCTGTTGTGTGTGCTGATGTGCCAAGTACACTGCAGCCGCTAATACCGGAAAGACGGGAAGTCACACCACCATATGGAAAGAGGCGTAGATGGATGCAGAAGCATAGTTTACTGTAAAGCTACATCTTGGTTTTGCTTATCTTGGCAAAAGCCGAGTACAAATCAGCATGAAGTTTTAACATCTACTCTTCTTTAATGGAAATAATATGTAACCCGAGATGTTCTCTTTCAAGAGAACTTCTAGCTGCGTTTGATGGGAACCCCATACGGTGGGAACCCCATACCCACAATAGTGACAAATGCCCGTTCTTTGTGAAAGTCTTTGGACACACTAAGAATCAAGCAACCTCGCCCCTGGAAGGCAGATATAGCTGCAACGTAAACCTTTAGGGTGGAGGGAGACAACCTAGCAGAGAAACGGTCTTGCAAGAAATCAAGAACTGAACCAACAGGGCAGTTAACAGGATCTAAATGACGTTCACCACACCAGGTCAGAGGCCGGGCCCATAGTTTCCACAACTCCGGTCAGAGGGTGAAATATTGTGCCTCCTGCTTGGGACAACAGGTCCCTCCTGAACGGAATCTCCATGGGAGAGCCATTCAGGAGAGACACTAAGTCTGATAACCAATATCGAGTCGGCCAGTAAGGGCTACTACTAGCAGACAAGCGCCTTCACGGCGAACCCTCTCCAGAACCTCCGGAAGCATAGACATCGGGGGAATGCATACAGGTGCAGCCTCTGCCACACCTGCACCATCACATCCAGTCCGAGAGGAGCTGGCTGCGTGAGGGAGAACCACATGGGACAATGGGTTGAATCTGACGATGTGAAAAGTCTACTTGAGCTTGACCAAATTTTTTCCCACAGGAGATCCACTACCTCGGGGTGAAGTCTCCATTTACCAGGCCACAGACCCTGTCTCAACAGGATATCCACTCCCACATTCTGGAGCATAATGTATACTGCCCTGAGAGACAGAAACTTTCCCTGGGCCCATAGGAGGATCTGATGGGCCTGCTTTCAAAGGCGATGTGACCTCAGACCTCCTTGATGGTTGATATAGGAGACCACCAATGTGTTGGCCTCTCAGGTCTGGCAGAAAATTTTTGAGAGCTTGAAAAACCACCATCATCTCCAAATGACTGATATGCCAGGAACGTTGATGGTCCTGCCAAAGACCTAGTAATTATGTTGGACGCAGCTGCCATGAGACCCAACAGTCTCTGAAACTGTTTTACAGTGAGTGAACCTCAGGAACTTCCTGTGATGAGGATGTATAGATACATGGAAGTACGCGTCCTTCAAGTCTATTGTGACAAACCAGTCCTTGGACTGAATCTGTGATACAATCTGTTTGAGTGTAAGCATTCTGAACTTGAGTTTCTGAACTCTGTTGTTTAAATGGCTAGAATAGGACAGAGATCAAGAATAGGACACAACTCTCCATTCTTCTTTGGAACTATGAAGTAACGGCTGTAAAACCCTGACTCTCTGCTGGGAGGAGAAACCAGAACCTGCTTTGAGTCCACTACTGTAGTGAGGATCCCCTGAAATCTAGGTGGTTGAGAAACTAACTGAATTCTGTAACCCTCTTCTATTATATGCAGGACCTATATAGAAATATTTGGCAGAAGTTTCCACACTGGCAGAAATTCTGAAGCGGCGAACCGCCGCAGGAAACAACCGAACTGACCGTTCTACAACCCTCCTCAGAGGATTGCACGGGGACGTTGACACCTCGGTGCCCTGAAATGGCAAACTGGCAGGGAACAACCGAAGTGGTAGCGCTGCGACTCTCCTCGGAGAATCACCGCCCGTGGGGCGCCAAGGAGGGGACCACCCTCAGAAGTCTGACGGCCTTGGTGTCAGGACTTATTCTAAGCCCAAGCTCTCTTATTGATAATAGTCCTCAGATCCTGTTTACCACTAACAGGCTTGGACTGCGACCGCCTCTCAGGAACCCTGGATTGAGGAGTCGCCCGAGCAGCGACGCTCTGCTTTTGCTGGAAGCTATGGAGTGCGGAG
The DNA here is from genome assembly GCA_030378365.1 of Hybognathus amarus. Taxonomy (NCBI): domain Eukaryota; kingdom Metazoa; phylum Chordata; class Actinopteri; order Cypriniformes; family Leuciscidae; genus Hybognathus; species Hybognathus amarus. Next base: position 99,144 of record JAQIUQ010007404.1, on the reverse strand, counting down.
CTCGTAGATGGACAAGACTGCTCAGACTTTACGTTACGTCACAGCCGTTTGTTTTTTTTATTTTCCTGAAACCTGTCAACAACACAATTTATAGCATTGCCGAACAAATTTGAAGGTGAAAGTGGCACGTCCAGAAGAACAGACCTATCTTTGTCTTTAATATCTGTCAGATTTAAACATAAATGACGCTTTATGGCCACCAAGGCTGAAGCGTCTTTATGGTTTCCTGGTTTATGACGTCACCTATGACGTTTCGGGCTTCCATTGGACTGATTTTACATGTGCTTCACGACATAATCACAAGGAGCGTTCCCACCATGTCTCAAACGCAGCGTGAAGTTCCCTTGAAAGGGAACATGCATTTTGTATGAACCCTCTTATTTTGTTAAAAAATACTCACATTTTCAAAGATTCAGCAAGGGGTATGTACACTTATTTATTTTTTTAGGATTATTTGATGAATAGTTCAAAGGAACAGTATTTATTGTGTTAAAGTATGCCTTAATTTGCACTTTTGAATGTGTCATTGTGGTATACGAGTATTAATTCCTTTTCATTAAATAAATAAACCAATCTAACTGGCCTCAATCATATGAACGGTAGTGTATATAAATAGTTAAAAAAGAAGCTGAAAGCTTTTTAATAAAGCCCTGAATAGTTTTATTATTTGTCACAAATGATCATGCAGAGCTGCGGCACTTCTTCTTCTTCTTCTTCTTCTTCTTCTTCTTCTTCTTCATCTTCTTCTTCTTCTTCTTCTTCTTCTTCTTCTTCTTCTTCTTCTTCTTCTTCTTCTTCTTTTTTTTGCTATTTTGCATAACGTCTGTTGTTTTTCCGCCACAAAATAAAAGCTCATATATTACTACATTCTGTTCGTATCAACACCAAAAATAAATAAATAAAGAAATCATAATTAATATAGCAGGAAACTATTGACTACGGTTCATTATATTTACTTGCATATTTTTAAAAATGTCTGACATAAACAAAGCAGAATATACTGAGGTGATATTTTATTTTATTTTTTATTTTATTTTTAAAGCCTGGACAGTTTTGGTTTTGCACAGTGATTTTCTTAAAAGACAATTAACCTTGCAAACTGTAGAAAAAAAAATTCAGTGCTATATTATTTACTTATAAACTCATCTTAATAGCCTGCTAACATAAACAATATTTTTTTAAATGAGATGAACTATCAGCTATTTACAATGACTACAGAAAATCAAAAAGGGGCCAAACGTTACATAACCATTTTGAAACACATTCTATTAAAAACAAGCAACTTTGGATCTGTGCATGTCTGATGGTAAGGTATTTGTCTAGAATTTGGAATCACAGAATTTTCATTTATTGTTCCACATTTAAGATGACTTTTTGAAGACCAAATTTTGTCTTTTAAAGAAAACAGTTTATTTTAAAAAAATAATTATATTGCATTTTTTTTATATTTTGTTTTTAAAGTATGGTAAATTCTGCTAAAATGTACCAACAACAATCACATTCAGAAATTCACACATTCACACTTTATGGCATAGCTGTACCATACAAAATAAACTGAGGTTCTCATTTAGTTGATTTCACTATGACTGATTTCTCACCTTTTTTATGCACAGTGAAAGATGTTAGCAGGTCAAACAACACAGGTGTTTGATCCGCATTACTGGATTATCCGATCGAGGGTGATTTGAATGTTTTTTTTCCTTAGGCTGATCATATAGCGCTGAAATCCATTATGCCGCATCAAAGACGCTTCGAGGATACTGAGAAGGAAAGTGCGTCAGTACACAGCCACAAGTAAGAAATGATGGGCCTCGATGGTAATGGTGGGTGAGTTCAGACTCTCTGGCGATTTCCAGTGCCTTCAGATATGACGGCTCTGCTTATAGGCAGCGGCAGTCCCTCATTTCTTTTTCGCCTATGTAGGCCTACTCACACACTTGCCTGTCAGTTTCTTAGAAGCGGCCATATTTACAGTAGGGCCACGCAGAAAGCTTTCCTTTGACTGTCTTTTTGGGCTCGCCATCCTCTAATATTACTGACACACTGTATTTCTGCTTATGAGAGTTGTTTGAGTCTTCTGCATTTATCAGTCATGGGGAAAAACTTGTTTTACACGTATTTGGTGCAATTGTTGTGGTTGTATTATTGACATATAAAACTTCGAACAATACAGTAAATTATGACACCTTGCAGATGTATCATTTTAACACTTATCATAAATAGAATTACACTATTTTATCAAACTACACTGAACAAAATCTAAGACTTTTTCTGTGTATGCAAAAGGCCTATTTCTCTCAAATGTTGTTCACAAATCTGTCTAAATCTGTGTTAGTGAGCACTTCTCCTTTGCCGAGATAATTCATCGGCCTCACAGGTGTGGCATATCAAGATGCTGATTAGACAGCATGATTATGCACAGGTGTGCCTTAGGCTGGCCACAATAAAAGGCCACTCTAAAATGTGCAGTTCCCTTTCGTAGTCACTCCGAGTTACGTCAAGAGTGACGGAGAATGGGGTTTCGCATAGAAAGCCAATCCTCTTCGAGAATTTAATAACGAGCCAATGGTGTGCAAATGCCTTGGGTCTGCAGATTTTGCATAGCGTTCCTCCGCCTCCCCTCGTGGGTATGAAAAGGAGGAAGCGGACGCAACCGCAGTATGTTTTCGCTTCGGAGCCAAGAGAACTTCTTCACTCCACAAGCCACACAATTTGAGTTACTACTGTAACTCTCTGGTGTTGGTGTGACGGCGGTATCCAGCGAGTTTCACATTGCCTGCGATCTGAGCAGTGGTCTGCCAGTGTGTGTGTCTCTCCCTGGTCGCTTCAACATCCACAGAGTTTTTCCTCTCACTAAAAGAGTGTGCACGCAGCACGTCTTTTTAAAGACACGTCTTTTTGATCACGCTCAGACGGCGCTCGTGGGCATGTCACGTTCTCTCAGTGGGAACGTGACCATCACAATGTATTGTGCAGAGACGTCAGGTGTGGAATTAAACCGACGAAAATTCCTCGGTCTACACCCCGTCTTCCGCGTTGCAACCCACGTGGTCAAGAGTGAGTGCGCGGCTGCAAAAAAAAAAAATAATAAAAAGGGCCCGCGTTCTCATTCGGTCCCCCAGCTGATGAAATCATATTATCGCCGCATCACAAGGTGAGCTGTAAGGCCAAACGCATTTTCGAATGCATTCGGCCCCAGGATTGGTTTGCAGCGATAGACCTGAAGGACGCGTACTTCCATGTCTCCATTTTACCTCGACACAGACCCTTTCTTCGGTTTGCTTCGAAGGTCAGGCATATCAGTATGCAGTTCTCCCATTCGGGTTGGCTCTGTCCCCTCGCGTCTTTACGAAGATCGTCAAGGCAGCCCTTGTTCCCCTTCGCGAACACGGGGTTCGCATCCTGAATTACCTCGACGATTGGCTGATCCTAGCACACTCTCGAGATCAGGTTTGCGAACACAGAGACCTGGTGCTTCAGCATCTGTCCCGTCTGGGCCTTCGGGTCAACTGGGAGAAGAGCAAACTCTGCCCCGTGCAGAGGATCTCTTTTCTCGGCATGGAGATAGACTCGGTCGCTATGTCCGCGCAGCTCATGAACGAGCGCGCGCTCTCACTGCTGGCTTGTCTTCGCCAAATTGAAGGCAAGAGTGCGGTCCCACTGAAACTGTTTCAGAGGCTCCTGGGGCATATGGCATCCGCAGCCGCAGCCGCAGCAACGCCGCTCGGACTGCTTCATATGAGACCGCTTCAGCTGTGGCTTCGCGATCGAGTCCCGAGGTGGGCATGGCATCGCGGCACGTTCTGGGTTCCAGTGACCCAGACCTGCCGCCAGACCTTCTTCCCATGGACGAACCTCAGCTTCTTCGGGCCGGTGTCCCCATTCAGCGAGTTTCCAGGCATCTTGTTGTCTCCACAGAAGCGTCTTCCACGGGTTGAGGAGCCATGTGCAATGGACATGCAGCCGCGGGTTCCTGGACAGGACCCCAGCGCCTTATGCATATCATTGCCTCGAGTTGCTGGCAGTACGCCTGGCCCTGCACCGCTTTTGAGCACTGCTCAGGAGTCAACATGTAAATGTCTGTTCAGACAACACCGATAAGGTAGCGTACATCAACCATCAGGGGGGTCTACGCTCACCGTGGATGTCCCAACTCGCAACTTTAGCCTCTGCAATCAGTCGAGTTAAAGTTTCTGTCGATTAAGACAGCACTCCTGGTTGCACTGGCCTCCATCAAGAGGGTAGGGGACCTGCAAGCATTCTCCGTTGACGAAGCGTGCCTGGAATTCGGGCCGGCCTTTTCTCACGTGATCTTGAGACCCCGGCCTGGATATGTGCCCAAGGTTTCTACCACTCCCTTCCGGGACCAGGTGGTGAACCTGCAAGCGCTGCCCCTGGAGGAGGCAGACCCAGCCTTGGCACTGCTCTGTCCAGTACGTGCACTCCGTGCTTACGTAGACAGAACGCGGTGTTTCAGGACCTCAGACCAGCTCTTTGTCTGTTATGGTGGGAGCCAGAAGGGAAGGGCTCTCTCAAAGCAGTGGCTGTCTCACTGGATAGTGGACGCTATTGCTTTGGCTTACCAGCAGCAAGGCCGACCGTGCCCCCTTGGTGTGAAGGCCCACTCCACCCGGAGTGTGGCGTCCTCTTGGGCTCTAGCGCATGGCGCATCGCTAGCAGACATCTGCAGAGCTGCAGGCTGGGCGACACCCAACACATTCGCTATATTTTACAATCTCCGAGTGGAGCCCGTGTCCTCTCTTGTACTCGCTCAACGGGCCAGTACTGGACCCGCTCAGGTGTCTTCACTTGCTCGCCATTCCATTCCACCGACTGGATAAGGGCGAAATTCCATCAGCTGAGCCTCCATTGAGGCCCTGAGTCCTCCAGCACCGTTGACGCTAGCATCAGTGTTCGTCACTGAACGTCGGCGAGGTGCCTCCATGTGCTCAGGTTTCTGCGGTAACCTCCACATGTGTATTATCCACTGTAAGCCTCTCTGAGCAGGTGTCTTCCCTCGGCAAGCCACCTTGCCACCCCTGGAGTTAAGTTTAGCCACCTTCGGTTGGTCACTCCAGTGTTCCTCCATATGCAGCCCTCCGGGTCATGTGTGTATTCTTAAGTCCTCCCTACGGGTAGGCATTATGAGCAAATTCCCCTGGGGTATGCTTCCCAGTGTACCTTGGTATTCCTGTCCTAAGCGGGACTCCTGTCATTTTACTAACTAGACTACAGGGGTCTGGCTTTCGCAGGGCACTGGAAGACAGCTGTGAAGGTGGTGTGATTACACGGGGACCCCCATTCTCCGTCACTCTTGACGTAACTCGGAGTGACTACGAAAGGGAACGTCTCGGTTACGAATGTAACCCTCGTTCCCTGAGTAGGGAATGGAGATGTTACGTCTCCTGCCACTTCCGCTCTACCGCTGGGTAGACACCCGAGTTCAGTCTCGGCTCCTCAGCGAAGACATACTGCGGTTGCGTCCGCTTCCTCCTTTTATACCCACGAGGGGAGGCGGAGGTACGCTATGCAAAATCCACAGACCCAAGGCATTTGCACACCATTGGCTCGTTATTAAATTCGCGAAGAGGATTGGCTTTCTATGCGAAACTCCCATTCTCCGTCACTCTCGACGTAACGTCTCCGTTCCCTACTCAGGGAACGAGGGTTACATTCGTAACCGAGACGTTTTATCACACAGCACAATGCCACAGATGTCACAAGTTTTGAGGGAGCGTGCAATTGGCATGCTGACTGCAAGAATGTCCACCAGAGTTTTTGCTGTGAATTGAATGTTCATTTCTCTACCATAAGCCATCTCCAAAGGCATTTCAGAGAATTTGGCAGTACAAAAAGTGTTGCATTTAAATTTTGTTCAGTGTATGTCCAATGTTCTCATATGCAGCAACAGAGGCCTGGGTTTATAATGAAAATTTAGCCAGTTTTTATGTTTTGTTCTAATACGTTATTAAAATCAAAGGTGGTATTTGTTAATATTAGTAATGCACAGTGAACTAACACGAACAAACAATGAACAGCTGTATTTGTATTAACAAAGATTTTTGAATACGGTAACAAATGTATTGCTCAATGCAATGTTAACTAATAAACCTTATTGTAATCCGTTTTTTATGTTTTTGAAATGTCCAAGCTCACCAAAGCTGCATTTATTCAATCAAATATTGTGTAATATTATTACAATTTAAAATTACCATTTTTCTCTTTGAATATATTTTAAAATGTAATTTATTCCTATGATGCAAAGCTGAATTTTCAGCATCATTACTCCAGTTTTCAGTCACATGATCCTTCAGAAATCCTTCTAATGTGCTGATTTAGTGCTCAAGAGATATTTCTTATTATAATCAATATTGGAAACAGTTCTGCTGTTTAATATTATTGTGGAAACTGATCTATTTTATTTTTAAAAAGTGGGGAAAAGACATTTACTGTATAAAGATGCATTTGAGCAAAAGACATTTGCTTTGCATTTATCAGAGGAACTAGCGAAAACTAGACAGCCGCTCAATGCAGAGGCCTTTCTCTCTCGCTCTCTCTGTCTGTCTATAAATATTCACAGGGCAATCACCCGCTGAAGAGGATTGCCTCTCAGCACGCCATCATGAAAGAGCGAGAGATTGATGGAATGAAAAAGTGAGTGAGACAAAGAAAGGAAAAAAAGCCACAGACGACACAAATTGGGGTAAAAAGAAAGAACAAACAACAATAACAACAAAAAGCGATGATACGTAGGAAAGGCCACATCTAATAGAGTCATACCTAATAGATATTCTGATGGATGCCTAACAAAACCGAGCTGTGTTTCTTTCCAGGGCCCATTATTCATCTCAGCGTATTCTGGCTCCTGCGCTCTGATTGGCCACAGCAGGTGACGTGTAATAAGCAGGTAGGAGCCTCTCATCAGAATCCACATCACACCTCTTTTGTCCTACACGAGCCCCTGTAGCTCAGAGGCAGTCTGGGAAATGGTGGTGAGGTGACATGTTTACCATGGCCCCTGTAATATCGAGAGTGTTTTTAACAGCCTTTAAGGGTATTATTAATAGCAATATGCAGAGTGTTTGGCAGAGAGGCTCTTTGAATATGGATGTGTTTTGGAGTGCTGGGTTTAATGTGGCTTTAAAATGCTTCCACTATCCCAGTGAGCTTCTCCCCGCAAGCTCACGTACAGCTGCCGGATCTGGCTGGACTCCAGCACTAATGCGTTTGAGCAAACTCTTCGAGAGAGGTGTGTGTGTGTGAGAGAGAGAAATGTTCGAGTAGGTGCAGGCCTGTCGGTGTATCGGATGTGTGTTTTTGTTTTCAGATATTTGAGAGCTTCACTGTTTACTGGAAAGTGCCCAACCTGAAAGTGTTTGTGTGTGTGTTTATTTAGGCCTACAGGAAAATCCAACTAAAAACAGCTACTGATAGTTACTAGCTGGTTTAGGGTGGTCATTACTGGTCTCAATTTCAATTCATGAATGTGAATTTCTGTCTATCTATTATCTATCTTACTACATTGTGATATACCCAGCTAACAGGGAATGTTTTTCATCCATTCATCAACGCATTCTCATCCTTGGGCGTCATCTAACTGACACTTTTGACCATGCGTCTTAATCCGACGCACATGGCAACCTTTAGCGCAGGTAGATGATGCAGGTAGGTTTAGGTCTGGGGTAGGGTTAGGGTTAGACCACTAGGGGGCACATCTCATATTGACGCTAAAGGGTGCCATGTGCGTCGGATGTTGACGCATGGTCAAAAGCGTCAGTTAGATGACCTCTTGGGATGAGAACAGGTCTGTCACTCATTCATACATCCATCCATCCATGCAGGTAGGTTTAGGTCTGGGGTAGGGTTAGACCACTAGGAGGCGCGTCTCATATTGACGCTAAAGGGTGCCATGTGCGTCGGATGTTGACGCATGGTCAAAAGCGTCAGTTAGATGACCTCTTGGGTTGAGAACAGGTCTGTCGCTCATTCATTCATCCATCCATCCATCCATCCATCCAATTTTAAGATCTGTCAGTGCAAGTTACTTTCAGTTAAAACAACTCAAACATACATTTTAGTCTGGACCAAGGTTTAAGCTTGTCTGTGAAACTTAGGGATAAACTATTAACTTTTGAAACATCTGCTGTAACTTCTGCGGCTTCCAAAACTTTTACAATGAGAGGTTTATCTAAAATGCCTCAAGTTTTCTGTCTTCAGATCTCCATGTGGCGACACATATGTGTCTAATATTCTTTTGATTAAGTCAGTGCTGCCTTTGCTGTAGGATCTGTGGTTTGGTGGTCTTTTATTCTGATGAGAAACAAAACCAGTCTTTTAACCATATGTGTTTGCCTTTGATAAGTTTATTTCCTATGTGTTTACAACTCCGAACGAGGTATATCAAGCAATTTAGAAATGCAGAATTGAAAAATTATCATACTTGAGGAAAAATAAAACTACTGTAGTCCTTCAAAATCTGTTCGTCCTTGATTCTCTGATAGCTCCTGCAAATTTAATGTAACATAAATCTACAGGATAGAAACATAAGGTACAGTATGAAAGTACAATTTTATAGACAGTACTAGCAAATCTAAAATGAGGTAAATTGTCAAGATCCTGCAATTAAGTATGTTCTGTATTTGTGAGTGTGTGTTCATCGTAGGCCACTCCTAGGCAAACCCCTGAGTATGTTGCTCTGCTCTCAGGCTCCTGCCTGAAACCTCATCATGATTTTAATCATCAGTCTGTGACTTCGTAATTATCCATCCCAGCATGCACATGACTCCTAGTGTAGTCTGCTTCGGTACCCTGCGCCTCCAAGAGAAACAGGGCCGCCACTTTGACCTTCATTTCCTGTTTTTTTTGTCTTGTTTGTTTTACTTGCTGTTTATTTACTGTGACTTAAGTGATTACTACACCTCTGGAAATAAGAGAATAGCCCTGATTTATCCAGACAAATCCGGTTTAATCTGGTTTAGTCGGTGGATTAGCATGGATTCAGATGATGTAGCTTTTCACATAGAATTGAAGATCCCAAGTTTACTGCGATGATCCAACACATTCTCATCCTTTATCGTCATATAGAATGCTATATGACAAAACAGCACTATACTACGCACATGGCATCCGTTATCGTTAATATAACAACACGCTGTGATGGTTAGGTTTAGGTGTGGGGTAGGGTAGGGTAGTCTCATATTACGCTAAAGGATTTATTGGATTTATTACGCCTTGGGTTTGCGTGTTATATTAACGATAAAGGGTGCCAGTAGTATAGCGCCGTTTTTGCATATAGCGTTCTATATGATAAAGGATGAGAACGGGCTCGATGATCGGTCCGATTATTATCAACAATGCCAGTTTTAACATCTGAGACAAATGATGTTAGTCACGCTTATATGAAATATACAGTTAATTATAGAGCTAGGGGATACTTTATATGCACACAGTATTGGGGGTAATGCTGTACATGTACATTACCCCCGATTTCACATACGAGGCTTAAACCTACAGTAATCTCAGACTAAACAGCATGTTTGAGCTGTTTTAACTGAAAGCTTAAAATATGTCAGTTCCATTGTTTTGTCTCAAGAGATGCACACTAGTAATGTATTGTGTAAGGCACGTTTATAAAAGTTATGTAAAGTTCCTAATTTAACTAAGGCCTAATCCTGGCTCTATCTAAGCCATGTCTGTGAAACCAGGCCATTATGAATTCTCTGAGTCTCACTAGTGGAGATGCATGAGTGCGCTACCTCCGGCTAACAGTATGAATTAAACATTATTAAATTTGTGTACGAACTAATGTTTAAAACAACCCTATTATGGTTAAAGTAGGGAAATAAAATATTTCCCTCAAAGTAAACACTAGAGTAGAGAAAAAAAAATCATAATCAAATCGATATTATCATAATAGTATAATATCTTAAAATAAAAGTCATTTAGTCCTTTCTAATGCTTTATAGGAAAAGGGATGAATCACAGTACTATGGCAAATGCATATACAATGGAATTTAAAGAGTCTTGTCCTTTCAACGCAAATCCTTAAACTCAAAACCTGGGTTGAATGAGATTTGAGCTCTCACAGGACTTGATGAAATTTAATTATGATACGTATAATTACTAAAGCAATCTTCTGTGAGGTAGAAATAATCATTTCAGGGGAGAAGTTGGCACTTGCAGGTCGACAATGTAATTTACTGCCGAGAGAGAGAAAAGAGAGGCCGTTCGGCCATTTTTTTTACTGTTGTCTCCTGGGGAATATGGTAGCAGTTGGCACAGCGTGGCCTGTCGTTTGTCATTGAGAAAATAAGTGATTACTGAGAGACAAAGCCAACGCGACAGCTTTCTGATTCCGGTGCCGACACACATGAAATAGTCCTGATTAAAAATCAGCTTGCACTTTACATCAGGTGACGCAAGGAACGAGGCGGCTTTTGTGCGACGGTGCGCCAAGCGATCGTTTAGCAGTAAACAAGAGCGTGAGGGATTATCTCAGTTTGTAAACCGCATGAAAAGTGGCCAAATATTTGGCTTCCAGCATATGGATTTTAGCTATTTTAATGATGAACAAATGAGCTCTCTTTCGACTGTCGAAGCATTATCATCTGTTTATTTGTTTGCCAGTCTGCCAGCGCAAACAATAAGGGAGTTTTCATATTGATTACTTTTTAATAGAAAGCCTTGTGCCTTCACCCTCTGCTGAGCGGAAAAACAGATTTGGCATGTCTGATCGTCAAACCAAACCAGGGTGGGAGAGAAGTCGACTATGATGGGCAAGGGATCAAGGTTTCTAATTGGCAGATCTCCCTGTGCGTCGAGGAGGGGGGCCATTGCGCACGCAGACCCCCGACTGTTTCTAATCCCACACCGAGTGCGCTCCCACCACTGCTTCCTTTCTGTTTCTTCCGAAAATCAATAAAATATTTTCCCACAGAAAATGAGGTGGAAAATGTGTGCTGCGCAGACGAGGGCCCTCCTCAGCTTAGCTAATTAGACCTCAACAAAAGACTCCTTTGTCTTTTCCCCTTTACAAGGAAAGCCGGTGAAGAGCCAAGGTCAGGCGCGCACATCTCAGCTGTCACCCCGCATTGAGACCTCTGCAGTGATGCTCTCCCTTCTCAACTCGCTGACATCATTGCAAAGCTCAATGATGGACCCGGGAGGTTAAACTGGTCTTGTTCCGCACACACACAGACCCGAGGATAACCTGACCTCTGGCCGCTCCTAACAATTGCACTTTGTCCTTCCAGATCCATGCATATGTTGTGTGTTTTCTGACAAGGTTAACCAGCAGGACTTCCTTGGTCAACCATCTTCGCCTGCTGTGTTATGCTGAAAACCAGTGGAAATGGAAATTCAAGCTGGACTTTGCAACAGGGCTTCCGTGTTTCCTTCAGGCGGTGGATTTCATTGACTTTTTAGATCTGCTTGGGGACAAAGCCATGAGAACATCTCTGAACGACTTTGAAGAAAAGAAGCAGATCTGTGGGTCTGCTTTAGAACTGCACTCACTGTGCAGCACACATCACTTGTGTCAAGAGCTCCACCCACAATCCACGAGTCACCTTGAGATTTACATGTGACCCTACATGTGTGTACACTGTGAGACTTTACTTTATTCATCAGGATCTGATATGTATAATGTAGGCAATAAGAGGCGAGAGGCTGTGCTGTATCGAAGGGCGTTGTTAGCGTTGTCAACCCCTTCAGTCGTGACTTATTCACGATACAGCTCTAGCCTTGAGTATACATTATTTTGCTGTTAGATGGTGGCAAAGACAGTCTGCAGAGAAGACTTTTATATAGGAAAGACTGAAACTTGTTGTAAAAACAGAGAAGCAAAATGCAACTGACAAATGCCTAGCATGTCAGGGCACGAGAAAACACCTTAAAGGGTTAGTTCACCCAAAAATGAAAATTAAGTCATTAATTACTCACCCCCATGCTGTACCAACCCCGTAAGACCTTTGTTCATCTTCGGAACACAAATGAAGACATTTTTTAGGTGGCGGTAATACTCCTAAGCGATGAGCAGCCGGTAACAAGAAGTAGTCGAAGAAGAAAGTCGTCATCTCAGTTCTCGAGCATGCGTTCTGGAAATCTCTTAAATTCTCGTCTAAAGGCCCATAAGGAAATAATGGAATAGTTGAATAAAGTCGTTATTTATGTTTTGTTTTGTTTTGTTTTTCGCACAAAAAGTAGTCTTGTCACTTTATAAACTTATAATTGAGCCACTGTAGGCACATAGAATATTTAAACATTTTCTTTAATGACTTTATGGGCCGTCAAGTGTCAGTCCCTTAGGCAGCCTGTGTAGGAGTGATCCACCTCTCAGATTAAGATGATGAACGAAGTTCTTGGGGTTGGTACAGCATGGGGTGAGTAATTAATGACTCAATTTTCATTTTTGGGTGAACTAACCCTTTAACTTTTAAAATGACTAGATATGAACTGTAAAACTGGTATAATATATAGCAATTATGGCATAACCATGTTCTATTTTTTTAGTTGGTTAGTTTATGTATGTAGATATACATAAAGAGGCTACATACAGAGGAGTCAGAGTAGCAGTCTTAACTGTAATGGGATATGTCAGCCCTCTGTCCACAGTAAGCTTAATGGTGTTAAAGTACAGCATTCATCAGCTTGCATCAACCGCTCACCATTCTTCTTCTCTCAGGCGGTCAGGCGGTCTCCGGCTCATTCCTTCAGATGGCTGCCTCAGAACTTAATCCAGACCTGCCAATCAAGTGCTACAGATCTCAGCATTTAACTGATTCACTTTCTGACTGTGCTGTTATACCCACTGTTAGACGCACCTGAGCCTGAGAGTGCAGCAACTTCAATCTTCAACCTGACACCATGTCCTAACCAGGTATGACCTAGTTTTTCCCATTCAGTATCAGAGTTTTGTTCTCATACCCACAGACAAATATGTTAGCATTGCCACACATTTCAGTCTACTTTAATACAATGATAAATTTGCTAATTAATAAATGTTGCTTGCAAATAATATAAATGAGCAATATCACACAAGTAGCTGTGCGCTATGTCTATATATCAGCATGGCCGTGATTTGACTGTAGGCACGAGACCCCAGGTAATCACAGCATGCTGATATACAGCCATATCATACGGCTACTAGTGTGTTATTGCGTTTATACAATGGCACAAGTGGGTAAATAAATAATAACCACACTCTAAAAAAGTATGGGTTGTTTTAACTCAATTTTGGGTAAATATGGACAAACCCAGCCATTGGGTTACAAACTTAAATTTAAGTATGTAACCCAATGGCTGGGTTTGTCCATATTTCACCCAAAATTGAGTTAAAACAACCCATACTTTTTTAGAGTGCAACACCAGAGTGTCTTTAAAAACACTCTTTTTTGCAGAACTACTTCCAGATACAAATCTCAAGTTGACAGTTTGACAGTTGAGCCCAAGTCTCCGTTACTAATTCTAAAATGTCACTTTATAACTAACGGAGGAATGTTGAGTCGCTTCGTTAAAGATCATTGCATTTGGTAGAGCATGAGAGAGAGATAGACTAAAATAATGGATTACCTGCATCTGATGTAGCATTCCAACACGCCTCATCCCAAGGCGCCATATTTTGACACTTTTGCAAAAGCGTAAATATCCAACGCACATGCACCCTTTAGCGCCAAATGAGACGGTTAAGTTTAGGTATGGGGTAGGGGTAGGGTTAGACCACTAGGAGGCGCCTTCTGCCCGATTTATTTTTAGGTCTCATTTGGCGCTGAAAGTCACTCATAAAGACTGTCAATGAAGGCGACTAATACAACCACTAACGGACCTTTTGAAACTTAATTTTCACCTTAACCAAAATAGATTTGCACTGGAACAAGTAATAGATTAATAAAACCAAAGATTGCCCATTTGATAAGCCCCAAATGAATTATATCTCATGTTTAACCACTATCTACATAAGAGCCAGCCAAATTCCTGAAGGACTTGCCGAGATGACGCTGTTTTCAATCTGACCATATATATATATGTGGTGGGTTTGCTCGAGCGGCATAACAGTCGCCGCAAGTGGAGTGATAAAAAGGGTGAAATGGTTTGAGTGCTGATACTGGGTGGATATCACACGGGGTGGGTAAATGATGACAGAATTTTCATTTTGGGTTAAATTATCTGTTCAAAGTAATTTTTTGTTGTTGCTGAGTTTCCTTCAACGCCAAACAAAATATTTAGACAATATATTTAGACAAAATATTTAGTAAATGATTTCTCAAAATGTGGGCTGAATGTGAAGATTTCTAAAATAAGGGGTGGTAATAATGATTTTTCTTCTCTTGGATAGGACAGAGAGACAATCTGACTTGTTCACAAACTTTGTGGCGGCTGATCTGCTCTTTTGTTTCCTTCTTGTGTAATTAGACTTCAAGGAACACACTAACTGCCAAAGGTCAAACATTAAACGTGCCCGACAAAATGTAATAAACCCGTTAACAGTGTTATTATTTTATGATTGGTGCTCTTCCGTCTCTTCTCTGACTGGCTCTTTTAGACAGAGTGGGCACTGTGAGAGAGTTTTCAGGGACGGGGTGGGGGTGTGAATGTCTCTCGGGGACACAAGCTCTCTGACTCGCCTGCTGATCCAAAACAGAGGCACAAGCTCCTATTTGTGTGATGGCTTTTGACAGGCGGGTGTCCATGTTTTATTATTCTGCACTACTTCTTCTCCCACATATGTCTGTGTCTCAGTGGAGGGAAGGAAGAGGTTGTCACAGAAGTGACTGCTGTCTCCACTCTTACAGCCTGGTTGTTTTTCCCCTGGAAAAATGTGACCAGCTGCAGAGCGTTATGAAGATAGACAATTAAACAAATGACACAGGAGATCTGTGTTCATTTATTTCTCTTGAACTATCTGTACCTTCCAAAACACAGTGTGGTGTTATTATAGTTACTAGAGAAGCGTTACCGTCCACATTTTTGGTGGCTGCATCTGTCTGTTGTTTTTTTGTTCTTTTTTTATGTGCATTTTTATCATCTGCAAAGAGAAATAATTCCTAATGCCCAATGTTAACTGTCTGTCACATGCTATGTAAATGCATGTGGTTATGTTATGTTATGTTAAGCTATGTTAGGCTATGTTTTGTTATGTTAGCAAGCGTTAGTTTGGGGGAGTTGCTGAGTTCATATGTTTTTATTAATAAATTAGATGTCATTTAGAGTACTATAATACAGTGTTATACCATAATCAAAAAATACAAAACCTAAATTACCCCCCTTTTGAATTCATAGAATTTTGGAAATGTTCCTTAGGCAACAAAAGAAGTTCAATTCATCTTGAGTCATTCTTTGACACATTTTTTTTATTACATTTTCTGCAGTTTTAGAAGCCAAGTCACCACTTAACATTCTTATGGAGGAATAAGATGGATGGGAAAGAGCGGACATGTTTGCAGCTGTTAATTGAAAGACTTTATCATGAGTCTCAATCAATCTTTATGCTGGAAGAATGAAACTAAAACCTTCAGAGGAAGCAAGGTAAGCAGCTGTTTATGATCTCATTTCACTTTGATGAAAATGTTTTATGCATCTTTTTAAAGAAATGAATACAGTTAATACAATAAATGTGTTCAGCAAGGGCACATTTAATTGATCAAAAATGACATTAAAGGTTCAAAAAGAATAGTTATACATTCTATAATTCCATACATTAAAGAATCCTGATTTTTTTTTTACTGTTTCCACAAAAACATTAAGCAACACGACTGTTTTCAACAATGATAAATTTAAGACATGTTTTTTGAGTTGCAAATTAGCATAAGAATGATTTCATCCTAAGACGTCATACAACTGACGCTTTTGACTATACGTCAACATCCGCCGTTTTAGGGTACCCTTTAACGTCAGTTAGATGATGCTATCTAATCCTAACCCTACCCCAGACCTAAACCTACCCCGTCACCTAACAGACGCTAAAGGTAAAGCGTCAGTTGTATGACATCCCAGGATCGTCATCTTACTGACGTTAAAGGGTGCCCTAAAACGGCGGATGTTGACGTATGGTCAAAAGCGTCAGTTGTATGACGTCTTGGGATGAGAATGTGTTACAGAAGGATCTTGTCTGAAGTATCGCTAATATAAAAGAATACCTCACCCAAAAATAAAAATCCTGACTTTTATTCATCCTCTTCCAAACCTGTATGACTACCATTCTTCTGTGGAACACAATCAAAGATATTTTGAAGAATATTTTAGCTGTTTTAGCCAACGCTATCTCAAGACCAACTCGTAACGAATTAATATGATTAGTCTAAACCCAATAGATGGGTAGGTTTAGGGGTGGGGTCAGGTGTAGGTCATTCGTATCGAATTCATACGAGTTGGGCAACTCGTAAAATATGTACAATTTAGCAAAAATTGCATGAATTCGTATAAGTGAGGTTGTACGAATTCGCATGAGTGAAGTCAGATGAATCAACACAGTCTCATGAAAATGCGAGCCCATTCTCATCTTTTAGCGTCACATAAAGCGCTTTATGACAAAACGACGCTATACTACGCACATGGTACCCTTTATCGTTTATATAACACGCGAACCCAAGACGTTATAAATCCTTAAGCGTGAATATGACACGCAGACCCTACCCCACACCTTTGTTTTTTGTTTTCGCTCCAATATGGCCAATTTTGTAACTTTGTATTCGCTCCAATATGGCGGCCAGTCACATTGTTTAAAAACAACACATGAGATATCGTTGAAATCGGCATAACCCAAGGAATATTTTGACATAAAGAAATCAAATTTCAAGCAATGTTAGCAAAAGTTATAAGCGTTTGAAGTAATGATGTTAAAAAAATCTGCTTATTTTAAATTGTAATATTGTTTCACAATATTACTGTTTGTTCTGTAAATAAATGTTGCCTTAGTGAGCCCTCTAGTGAGACGTTCAAAAACCCTAAAAATCATATTCCTACCCCAAACTTATGAACGGTAAGTTACAAAGTCATCATTTTTAGGAATGAATTAGCTAAATTATGCTTCATTGTACTATGTAATTGTAAGGCAGCATCACATACATGTATTATCCTCTATGTAATGTAATCTCAGAATGCACTGTGATAAGCTCAGTGAAAAATGTAAATCCCGATCTCACGCAATTCATACTAATTGTACGAGGTGGCTAATTCATACAAATTCATTCGAGCCCGATGTCATGAAAGTTCATATTTATAGCACGAATGTCATTTCTCGTGCTATTTATATGCCCAAAACAGTTTTTGCGTGTATGTGGTATGCGTTTTTCGCGTGCATATGATACGCACTTTTTGGCATGTAATATGCACAAACTCCCCACCCCCCTTTCCCCTAAACCTACCCCAGGGTTTTTAGTGCGTAGCATATAAACGCAAAAATCATTTTTGCCGTATAAATGCCACGAGAAATGACATTCGTGCTATAGATACACATTTTCATGAGACTGTGTTGATTCATCTGACTCCACTCATGCGAATTTGTACAACCTCACTTATACGATTCATGCAATTTTTGCTAAATTGTACATATTTTACAAGTTGCCCAATTCGTAATGAATTCGTACGAATTACCTTAAACCTACCCATCACTTGGGTTTAGACTAATCATATTAATTCGTACGAGTTGGTCTTGAGATAGCGTTGGGTAAAACAGCTAAAATATTCTTCAAAATATCTTTGATTGTGTTCCACAGAAGAATGGTAGTCATACAGGTTTGGAAGAGGACGAATTAAAGTCAGGATTTTTATTTTTGGGTGAGGTATTCTTTTATATTAGCGATACTGCGTTGGAATCAGCTGTGAGAATTCTGCAAACCTCTCATGCACTACCCATGAGGAGCACAATTTGTGTGGCGTATGAATTATTTCCCCTTGAAGCGCATTTCAAAACTGCCTCAGAAGAAATCTGCCTCTGTAGACATTAGACAGTGACGCAGCTCACTAGGCTTGGAGCAGAGCCTTAGAATGTGAGCTCAGGAAGCGATGGAGACAGACAGGAAGCCAGCACAGCACTGGACTCCAATTCTTGATGATTACTTCAGCTCAACAGCTCTATGTTGATATATAGGAATGTCCCAAACCCTTAAAAACCTGCCTTTTTCCAACTCTCTCTCTATTTCTCCCTCTGGGCCTTCATTAGAACTGATGAAAGACATGCTCCATTTCAGCCGAAGAGTCAGCGTTCTCCACAACCGCATTCAGTTTCTCTTCTGTTACTATGCTTCAGAAAAGATCATGAATTTTTAATCTGCCCAAAGGGCCCTTTCTGATCTCTCTGAGTCTCGGGTCTGTGACGTTTCACAAATGAGGGGCTCTTCTCTCCTCTCTGTCCCTTTACTCCTCTTCGGGTTGTGTCAAGGATTTTAATACCCCTCCAACTGAATAAAGACAGTCTCACACCTGAAAAAAAATAATAAAAAATGCTGTGAGAACGAGCTTTGAGGAAAATGTCAGTCATACTGTATAATGCCCTAAAGAAAATGATCAACTCTGGCAGGGTCTCGCTTTAAGGTGCCTCACTGAGTCTGTCACGGTGCTGATGGGTATGCGAGTTTCAAGTGTTGATGTGCAATGAAATACAGTGTTACTCATTATAAAAAGTAACTAACTATGTTGTAGGGTGACCAAACGTCCTGTTTTCCCAGGACATGTCCTGTTTTCACGTCCTGTCCTGGCTGTCCTGTCTGTTTTTTAAAAAGTGATGAAAATGTCCTGGTTTTCATTATTTTTCATTAAGCGTGTACTTTAAATACACGCTTGCCTTTGCAAACAAAAACATATGACTTTGGCATCACAGACTCGGAATCATCAGAATACAGAGGCCTGTGTGTGTGTGTTCATCACAGCCTCATTGGTCTGTCACTGCTTGTCAATGTCAGAATATTTGAAATGACCAATCAAATCAAAGTAGGCGGACTTTACGTTCACAGAATTTTAGCAGTGTGATGCTTCAGACACTTCAGTTTACGGTCAAGTGCGAGGTAAGATGTAAGTAGCTAACAGCGTAAAAAAAAAAAAAGCCCAAAAGTAAATTCACAGATGATTTACAGAGAAAATTCCTGTGTTTTCGTTTCAGTTCGGATCCGTGTAAAGCAGAATGCATGAACTGCAAAGCAAAGCTGGCACGTACGTGTCAGTGTCAAAGTGATGGCGACTTAGAAGCCCACATAAAGAAAGTATAGGCTAAGAGGAGGATTCAAATAGTTTTTTTTTGTTTTTTACTGAAATAGTGTAGGCCTAGTAGCCTAGTTTTTATTTTATTTTAGAGTAGATTTTTAACCTATGCTATGGCCATGAAAAGAAATAGTGTCATGTAAAAGGTGTTAAAAGCTAAACTTTTTTTTTCAAATAGTATTCTATTTTTGCGGGCCAAACACTGAATGGAAAGGATGTATTACTTAATATATTAAAGTACAATAACATAGTTGCAAGATTGTGAATGCATTTGTCAATAATTTTTTGATGCATTCTCCCTCACCCTTAACCACGCCTCCCCAAAATCATGCCCCGCCCATCAACCACGCCCCCCGTCCTGTTTTCCAAAAACTAAAATATGGTCACTCTACTATGTTGTATTTTCATGGAAAGTGAGTTGCATTACTTTTTCTCGTTTTTACTCACATACTCTCTCTCCTCCAGAGCAGAAGCAGTTTGCTTAGGTTTCGAATGCAATAATACAAAGTCCTACCTGCCTGTCAACATAACCTCCGTGTACCTGCTTGCGCAGACATCACACGTCATCAGCACGTTTCATGTAATGCAGAGTTAGACAGACATCAGTCACTGAGCACCACATCCGAAACAGCAGCACCTTTCCAACGCGCTCTCATCCTTTAGCGTCATATAGAACGTTATATGACAAAACGGCGTTATACTGACGCACATGGTACCCTTTATCGTTTATATAACACGTGCTGTGATGGTTAGGTTTAGGTGTGGGTAGGGTAGAGTAGTCTCATATTACGCTAAAGGATTTATGACGCCTTGAGTTCGCGTGTTATATAAACGATAAAGGGTACCATGTGCGTAGTATAGCGCCGTTTTGTCATAAAGCGCTTTATGTGACGCTAAAGGATGAGAACGGGCTCACCTTTCACATTTTCTTCTTAACCAAAACCACCAGCTTATGCTGCATTCAAAATTACTGTAAATCAAGAGATGGCTACCCTTGATGTTCTACTCTGAGCTGTTCAATGTCAATGGCAACACAATCAAGTCAAGTCAAGTCACCTTTATTTATATAGCGCTTTTTACAATAAAGATAAGCAATAATGTATGAGAGGCTGTGCTGTATCGTGAATAAGTGACGGCTGAAGGGCGCGTGTGCCTGCAACCCCTTCAGTCGTTACTTATTCACGATACAGCACTTGCCTCGAGTACCTTATTGCTTTTCTAAAACGGTTACCACACAATAAAAATATTAAAGTAAAAAAAAATGTATTAGTGCAACTCAGGTCTGGTCATCACAAACAACACATAACAAGAGCTCACATTTAAGTTTAAATAAGATGCTACACAGTTTAAAGAACACCTTAGAAATCAGTAACATATTACAAAAGACACCACTGTTTACAAATTACACATATACAATAAAGTGCTATTTTATGTACTTCAAATACATTGCAACTATGCTAAAATACTAGTACAATAAGTGCTGGATCTGGTTTGATATACATACAAATGCTTACACAATACTACAGTGATCTTTATCCATGTACCTCAATTTGAAAGAAGAGAGAGAGAGAGAAAAAAAAGAAAAATAAAGATTATTTAATGGTCACAATTTTGATGTGTCTTGAGCCATTGTTTAAGTTGATTCTTAAAGCTAGGATAAGTCGGACATTCTCTAATAGCAAATGGTAGTTTGTTCCAAATCTCTGACCCCATTAATTGACAGCACATATTGTCCAAATGTAGTACGCCTGTACGGCACCTCACAATCACCCCTGGTGGAAGCCCTTGTAACAGGAAAAGCCTTCCTTCCGCTAGAAAAAAAATAGTCCCTGACCGTGATGCAGCAAAAACGTTCCAATGTGTAATATGCATGAAAGTTCAAATAAAAACAACATAGGAAGCGTAGTGTTGCGTAGGGATAAATAGAAAACGTTGAGTGAAGCGGTCATAGCTGTGTTTTATCACAAAACACAGCTATTGACCAATCAGAATCAAGGATTGGAACTAACTGTTTTAGAAATTGTATTTATATATATATATATATAAAAAAATGCGTCAATGTCCACCTTAAGTAAGGCAGATCAAAAATATTGTTGAATGTTAAATGTCCCCAACTAAGCAACCTAAAGCCAAGGCAAAAGTGGCAAGGAATTAAAACTCCATCAGGTGACAGAAAAAAAAAAAAAAAAAACCTTGGAAGAACCCAAACTCAGTCAGGGGCTTGTTTTCCTCTGGCCAATGAAGAAACAGTGTTTGATTCAGGAAGCATTACAAGTCAGATTGGATCGGAACATTTAATTTAGATTATTTATCCATTTCCGTCTGTTTGGATGTCAAAGTATTCATGCCGGTATGGAGATGAGTTGTTGAGGATCAGAGCCGATGGCTGTCGTTCCGTGATGAGGCAGGCACTAGACACCTCTAGGCTTGAAGCTTTCTTTTTCGTTATTTTAGCCACTGTTTCAAATAGATACCTAGTATAATGTTTATTAACGTATTGACTACTGGGGGACTTTAAAGAAATAAAGTAATTATACTTATTCGACAAAGTAATTTGGATAGATTGCTTTACTTGCATTACTTGGGAAAAAGTAATTTGATCACATAACACTAACTATATTTGCATTTACCCATAACATCAGATTGAGGGCTCAGTTAGAAAGAAAGAAATGTAAATACCTCAATCAATTGGATTGAAAGGGGTAGTGTAGACCTGAAAAAAAAATATAAAAAGGAACAAGAAAAATATAGGCATGTAAATTCTTGAATCTCTTTTAATTTTTTTATTTTTTTTAATCATGTTAAAAAATACCTTGTGCACAGTGCCATAATGCAGACTTTTACATAATGATTTATGTCATACGAACATGAGTAAATTAGTCACTGTGCAAGTATGCGTGCACTAAAGTTTTGTTTGGAATACATTTAATGCGCATGTAAGTGACTGTGAATCGGATTGTAATTTTGAATTCATTCCATTGATGAAAATTAGTGTAAGCATACCTACTGCTTATTAAAAATGCAACTCTTATTCTGTAATCGTCTGTGGTTTTCTGCTGTCTTCCATTTTAAAATGCTTTTTCACAGATAAGAGGATTGTGAGGAAAGCAAATATCAAGAGAATGTGGTGGAGAGTTTGATGTTGGAGAAAAAAAAAAAAAAAATATATATATATATATATATATATATATATATATATATATATATATATATATATATATATATATATATTGTAAACCGTCAACAAACAACAAAGCAAAGGCTAGAGCAGTGTGTTAGCTAACTCTCATAGGAGCACATGCATCACTGAATCCACACCTGTGCTGCCTCAAACTCTTGACCCTGCCAAGCACGCACCTGTCGATCAACAGACAGAGACCGAAGCATTGAGCTTTTCACAGGAGATGAAAGTCAACAGACATGAGTATATCTCTTCATCCCTGAGTTTTAGGTAATCATGATTCTGAGATTTACTCTGATCCTTCTTTCTCCCATCACTGGACCATCACGTTTGACCCTGCCTCGGCCAAGTGCTGCACAGATGACAATCTAAGCCTCTTCTCAGCCAGGTCATGACTTGAGGGCACAAACCCACACCTGTGTCATAGACAGTCAACATGACTGTCAAGAGTCAAACCAGTAAATTCTAGCAAACTTAGACAATGAGTTTGTGGTGGTCACAGGCAAAGATATGTGTCGAAATAAATACTGTAGATATATAATATGAAGTTTGAATATAAGAAATTGAACTCTAATTAAATGAAACTCTGAGTATATATTATAAATATTATAATATTCTTACATTGATAAATTATAAATATTATATATACACTTAGGCCTAATTGAACAAAGGAATTGTGGTATTCTTCTGTAGCCGACGAGTAATTTAACCCTTGTTCAGGTGAACTCAAACACAGCCTATTTATAGACTATTTGTGGATGGCTGTTTGCTGTTTGACTTATCAATTTGTGTCAATACGGTGAATTCTGTATATAGTGCTTGCATACATTTGTAGCTGTTAAGTATCTTTGGAAGTCCTTGAAATGAATGGGTTTCATAGCGCATTGCGCGTTCTGTCCGAAAAGCGCTTAAATCCTCTGCACGTGCAAGTACACGAACACCCCCCGCCCAAAAAAAATTGGGCTCCCCCAAAGGACACGGTATAGTTTTGAACACTGCCTGGAACAATATTCAAATCAACCAAACAGATTTGAGGGACAAACTGTTTGTCAATTTAATTTAACAACCAGGATTATACATTTTCTCTCTGATTTTATAGATAGGTTATAGGGGTAGGAATAGGGTTAGGGCTACAGGAATGTTGTTCCTGGATCAACTAAATATGTTGTCACCATGATTTTGCCAAGTAAGACAAGTAACTCTATTGAGGTGTCGTGGGCTAGTCAACAAAACACTGAGGACGGAAGGTGTCCAGTTGAAGACCCTAGAGATGTCCCCTACTCGGCTCAGTCCAGACGGTTGTCTGGGGAGACTGCACTGCTGGTTGCAGCCATTGTGTGTACACTGCAGACAGTACACTGCAGCCGTTAATGCTGGACAGAAGGAGATTCACTCCACCATATGGAAAGAAGCGTGAATGGATGGAGAAGCATAGGTTACTGTAAAGCTACATCTTAGTTTGTGCTTTTCTTGGCGAAAGCCGAGTACAAATCAGCATGAAGTTTTTAACATCTACTCTCGTGTAATGGAAATCTGGATAAAATGTAGTTTGTTGATACTCGTCTGAAAATCCTGTACCTCATCCATACACGCAAAATACCAACCTCATCCATAAGTTATTACTTAGAAAATCAAGGTGAATAACACTGATGTAGAAACACCTCATAGTTGTAAGTCTGAACTTGATATAAACTGTAAACCCGTCCCGGTTTATTTTAAGGTGCTTGTAATAAGCAGTAATTAACAGTTAATGAGATACTTTTAAGACCTTGTAAGATGCGTATAAGCATTAACTACTTCATATAAGGGTTAATTAAAGCACAAGACGAACCTGGAGAGCCAACTGAGCGGCCCCGGTGTGGTCATGACCCAGCTGGACCCCAGGGGATGGAGTCTACACTCACCCTGGCTGTAACTGTCGCGAGGCTCGTCGGTGGCACGATTGAGTAGAGCGGGAAAAGTGAAACAAAGCGTCCTCAGAAGTTATATGAAGTAGTTATTTGCTTATATGCATCTTATATGCATCTATAAGTGTCTTATTAACTGCTAATTACTGCTTATTACAAGCACCTTAAAATAAAGTGTTACGCTTTTCCCTTTAAATTTGATGGGTTGGTCAAAGTTGTTGATCCAGGAACATAATGTACTTGGTTAAATCATGTTCACTGTAGTATGTGTATGAAAACAAAAGCCAAATCAGTGCATGAAAATCCACCATGCTCTTGCTAAAAATGCTTCAACATCTTCAACTTGTATTTATTTATGTAGCACATTTAATAACAATGTAGTTGCCCAAAGTGCTTCAGTTATAATTAAACATACGAGCCCGTTCTCATCCTTTATTGTCATATAGAACGCTATATGAAAAAACGGCGCTATACTACGCACATGGCACCCTTTATCGTTAACATAACACGCAAACCCAAGGCGTAATAAATCCAATAAATCCTTTAGCGTAATATGAGACTACCTATCCTACCCCACACCTAAACCTAACCATCACAGCGCTTGTTATATTAAAGATAACGGATGCCATGTGTGTAGTATAGCGCCGTTTTTTCATATAGCGTTCTATATGATGATAAAGGATGAGAATGCATTGAACATACATATATAAAAAGCAACCCGATCACACTCAATGCGTCTTTATAACAAGCATGTATTATCGTGTAATTTATATGCTAAAGTGAGTTTTTATGTGCATAGGATAGGCATAGGTTGGTTAGGGTAGGTTTAGTAGTCGTGTGGGGTCCGTGTGTATTATACGTTTGGGTAGAATTAGTGGTGTGGGGTGCGTGTGTATTACACGCTAATGAACTGCATATCAAATGCACGCGAAAACTGCGTCTCATATATGCACGAAAACGAGTTTTCGCGTATAAATTACACTGACAATACTCAATGCATATTATAGAGACGCATTTACGTGAGAACAGGCTTACCATGCCTAGAAATGAATGCATGACTACACACTGTATAGCGAGATCAGTATAGAAGAGAGAGAAAAAAAAGATGAGCTCTAGATGAGCATCTCCTTAGCATGTTACCCATGACACACATGCAGCTGTGGTAGGTGATGGTATTTGGTACAGATTATTCGGGGATTATCTGACGGCTTTACAGATGGCTCAGATGCCTCGTGGCTTTGCATATTGACGACATATTAGTAAAATAAATAAAAATGATGGGCCATTGAAGCTGCATGTGGTGTGTGAAGTGGTAACAACTTGCCATCCAGCAGCGCTTTGTTGAAGTTGCGATAATCCACCCATGCAGAATTTTAACAAGCCGTTTTTAACAAACACAAGCTGTTTACTCTCCTGTCAAGTCAAAAGAGGCGTCTTTAATATTTCCTTTGGCTTAATTAGAGGAAACGGAGTAGGGATGGATATAACTCTCAAAGCAAGCCAATACTGAACTCTATCCATCATATTTGCCGTCATCCATCAAAGGGATCTGTTAAGACAGGCTCAATATGAAAACAGGATGTGGATATCAGAGCACCGGCGTGTGTGATGAAAGACATCAGTCAGCAGGGACGACAGATGTGTCACACATCAAACTAAGGTGTCAGTTTTATGAGGGGTGTTTATACTTTTGAAGTCACATACATACGATTCGATCTCTTGCATAGGTCGCCAAAGGCAATGCTGAATCAAATGCCGGTGAGCAAAACATGGCTGATATTTATCAATCACAATCTGCAGCATGTAGGTGTAGTGACATAAGCAAAGAATTAAACACATACTGTGCATGCCCAGTATTAATGTAGAAACTTCCAGAACTTGAGAAGGGAATACATAACATACATTTTATAATGCAGTGCTTTACAAACAGGGGTCTGAAAGGTTACAGAGGGACATTTTTTTTTTTTTACATTTTCATTGTATTTTTTATTTATTATTATTATTACAATTACCTTTACCTTTCAGTCTGCTTTCTACAGAATGGTTGAGATTATGAGATTAATCATTTTACTTTGACAGTCAAAACAATAAAACAAATATGCAAACAGTTTTGTTTAGCTTTTAGCTTTAGATTCAGATATCCAGATAATTATGTCAAATAAATCGTAAAAGCCAGTTGTATATAATATGTATAAGTCTTAAATACTTAAATAATATATATATATATATATATATATATATATATATAATATATATATATATATATTTTTTGCTGTTCTAAGGTGGTCCACCATCTCTAGCTGTCTATTCAATATTTACCAGGTTGTCAGCTGACCATCAATCTGATCATACTTTTATACAAATTTGGCCCAGCTAATGACCAGGAATCAACCATGTAAAATAAGCTATCATCAGATTTGTATTCTATTTTGCATAGCTTCATTTGCAATTCACTTTCCTCTGTTCTTTTCTATTGCCTCTGACCTCTGGATGACCTCAATGCAAAACTGGGGTGAAATTTAGCGTACTAATAGGGCTCTATTTTTACTGAGCAAACACTGAAACCAAGAGAAAGAGTGAAACTCCTAAATGTTTATGAGGCAGATCAATCTAAGATCCTGCTCTCTGATTGGATGAGACAGCCATGATGGATGAGAGGAGTGGGTATGGTAATTCTCATCTTGTTTAGCTAACACGGTTCCATAGTAACTGAGTGCTTTTAAAATACCACAAAGGGTTGATGGATGTATGGAGAGATATTTGTTTACATGCTCTATGTTTATATTCTTTATTTTCTGGTTGATGGTGTTTTGTGGTTTATTTGTTTAATTAAAAGGAGGGGAAGAGTTGCACGTATGCTTCTGTACTTCTGATTTTTCATAAAACTTCGAAAGATGTTGATTTTGTGGTGAGTCAGCGGAGAACTTTGATCAAGTATAGGGGCGTAACAGCTCGTTTAAGCGCTCATATGAAGCTGAAGCTGAACTCAAGCAAAAGTAATATCAGAAGTTTCAGTGACATAATCACACTTCTGTTGGATGAAAACTCCTCCACCCCTTCCGAGGCACATGAAAACAGAAACTCATTTCTGTTTGACTGAAGTCTGTTCTCGCAGAGGGAAATATCAGTCTACATATGAGGGCAGATGTCCCTTTCTTGCTGTCAAGCTGCTGCCTGTTTTGTTCTGATGTAAATGAGTCAACACTCCTAAACTCAAAGATTTCCTGATCAACAGCCAAATCTCTCATACCTCTCTCTATCTCTATCTCTCTCTCTCTCTGACTTTATGTCTCTGTTACTCAGTTGTTCTCTCTGTTTTTCTCTCCTTTAGGCCAGAATCAAGTATGCAAACACAGAATGCTTTATTAATCCTAAAACATACACACTACTGTTCAAACGTTTAGGATCGGAGAGATTTTTTAATGCTTTTGAAAGAAGTCTCTTATGTTTACCAAGGCATTTATTTGATCAAAGACACAGTAAAAAGTGAAATAGTGAAACAATATATTACATTTAAAATGTTTTCTATTTTAGTACACTGGCTGAATTTAAAACAGCATACTACTCATTTTATTTGTAACATATCTTTATATTGCAGAAATAGTAAGAGTACCAAGTTTGCTATTCTGAAATTTAGCCAGTAATTTAAACAGGTTGCCTGAACGATCCTCTCTCTGCCATTGGTCAGAAAACCAGATCATGCCTCAAACTTACGCCATTGGTTGAGCCAATGTCGTCGGGATACTTAAACCATTTTTTTTTTTCAAAGCACTGTATGGCATAGAGAGCCGAAGTGATGTATTTTTGTAGGCAAACCCAGAAGTTAACACCAAGATTTTTCCATTAGCTTTTGAATTATTGCAGAAATTAAAATAAGCTTAGTGTCTAACAAAGTTTCTGATTCTTACATGTCCCATCCATCATAACAATCTTCAGAAATGAACACAACTGTTATGAAGCCTAAATATGTGGACTGTAAAGTAACTTCAATGTCACCATCACCAAGTTTCTAATAACTCATTCACTGATATTATATATATATATATATATATATGTGTATATATATATATATATGTGTATATATATATATATATATATATATATATATATATATATATATATATATATATATAAATCCATGAATGTTTGAGTCAGAATATTTTGCAATACCACGAGTATAAACTAGTGCTGTCAAACGATTAAAATATTTAATCGCGATTAATCACATTAATGTTATAGTTAACTCACGATTAATCGCCCATTTTTATCTATTCTAAATGTCTCTTGATTTATTTTTGTCCCATTATTTTTTCTCATTTTAATGCTTTTATCAACATGGAAAGTGGATCGGTTTGCTTTGTGCAAATGTTTTTTTATTGAAAACAACATTGGCAGATACTGTTCAAATTCACTCTAAAATTCTCACTTAATCTCTCACACAATGTAACACTGTCCATCAATAAAAGAATGCAAGAAATACTGACGAGGTCCTGATATTGACGAGGTGGTGGAGAATTCGCATCAGCTGTGTGTATGTGTGTGTGTTTTGTATGTGTTCTTGGCCATCATCAAGCGGAAGTTCAGACTGGATGTGCTGCGATGATGATATCAGTTCACAACGACAAAACACACAGATCACTTTGGTCTTGTCATTGGTTTTTAAAAGTTTTTTGTCATTGGTTTTTACAACTTTTTAAAAGTAAACTTTCCATTCAGAATCTTATTGGCATCCATTTCGGCATCTTGCGCTCGTCATCCACTCAAAACGTAACGTTAACTAACTATATGGCCAGCTCGCAAGCCCAAACGAGTGTGTGCGGAGTCATGCCTGTTGTTTTGTTTACAGTCTAGCTAGGTCCGCTTGCGCTTTGGTCGACAAAGCAACAAAATGTCCTTGCGTGGCGCAAGCCATTGAAATGAATGGGTTTCATAGCGCAGCACCACACATGCCGTGTCCTGTTGCAAAAGCATGTGAAAGAAAACTACAAAGTTTGCTAGGCCAAAAAGACTGTTTATCACGCAATAAAAAAAATTACGCTGTTAAAATGGGTTTGCATTAATGCCGTTAATAACACGTCTTATGTCATTAACTGACAGCCCTAGTATAAACACAACAAGGCAGTGAAACCAGACTAGTATGTAGATAAGTTTACTAATGTCCTCAACAACCTCTGTTGTCCTCTTGAGCCACTTGTTAACAACCGCCTTTTTCAAGAAAAGCAAAAGGAGGTAGTATAGATGGATTTTATGTCATAGAATGAAAACATTGAGCTTGTGTTAACCACAGACCTTATTTCAGGCGTTTAACCAAAAACCCATTTAAAATCCCATTGACGATGGAACCAGAAATGCTAAAATGCTAATCTACAGATTTTGGCCTACTCAAAAAAATGTCTTCCCTGCAGCACTCTATTAAATGTTCCTGTAATGTAATGGGTGACTAACTCAAGGTGTCAATAGAGTTACCTTCAAATGTCTGTGCCAATAATAATAATTATGGAAACTGTTGCTATGTCACGAAGAACAAGAGGACAGTTTACTCAATAGCGCTAATGCTGAGAATGCTAAATGTACTTGATGCCCATGACCTGTTCTGACACATTTTGGAACACCATGATACTTGAAATTCTGCTTGGGTAGCTAAAAGCGTTAGCATTTGCAGTTTTGGGTAGTTTTGGGCCATCTTTTGAAAGCACATTTATATTTATATAAACATTTATATTCTCCCACACAATAGTACTGAAAAGAGCACACATCTCCATGTACTAAAATGCAATGAACACATTCAAGATCAACTAATTTCTCACCCACCTGAAGGATTTTGCTTTTTTTTCATATATTTTCCTCTTGGCAAGGCCTTCAATGTGGCTCTGACATCTTCCTTGCTTCTCTTGCACTTTTAT
The DNA here is from genome assembly GCA_030378365.1 of Hybognathus amarus. Lineage (NCBI taxonomy): Eukaryota > Metazoa > Chordata > Actinopteri > Cypriniformes > Leuciscidae > Hybognathus > Hybognathus amarus. Next base: position 68,962 of record JAQIUQ010007404.1, on the reverse strand, counting down.
ACCTAACATTAATATGCAGGCACTTAGCGTGGGAGCATCATCTAAACACTGTGAACCCTACTGGAAGAACAAGCCATCTGAAAGCTTTAAATTAACACACATTCCCACACACGCACGTCAAACATAGCATAAACAGCACTGTTATAATCTCAGATGCTCTTTTTTTTAGATCTCTTCCACCTGTAATTGCTTTTAACACTGCTGGATGCTGCTCCCCCCTTCGTCCTCTTGTTTCTTTGAGACAGCTCTGCCCATGACAAGTTAACAGCCCTACCAGAATGAAAATGGTGCCAGTCCTTTTGTCTCTCTGGCAGATGGAGCCTGCAGTATGCCGTTTTAAAATCAGCCTACGGCACACAGATTCCATAACAAACAGGGAAAATCTCTCTGATCACAGTCCATCTTTTGCTATTGTCATTCACAGACCATTGGCTCGATTATTATCAGCATTGCATTCGGAACGCGCCCTCCGTGCGTCAATGATGCAAGAGTCATGTAAATCAGTCATAAAAGCAAGGTGTGAGACCCTGGCAAGTGAGAGAAAAGAATGAAGCAATATTTCCAGAATTGATTTGGCACGTCATGGGGTTTGATGTTTTTTTTTAAAAACGTGTCTCCTGTTGACATCAATCTGTTCACCAATTTCCTCTATTGCCACTTCGAAGATGAGTGCAAATGAATGATTTATGCCGCGGCTTCCACCAAATCAAAGATACAAAACTGGTTGCTTATTTTTTGCAACTAACTCTGCAATTTTTAAAAGCTAGATGTTTCATCGAGAGACAAATGGACAGAGACACGAAGAAGAAGGTAATTTCAATGAAAGCTGTTCTTTCATTCCAGTCTAAGCTGCATTTTTGTTTCAACCAGTAAAGATGTCATTCGGTTTCAAAGTGGTCGGCAATGCACTTTGAAGAGCTCATTGAAAAAGGATAAGTGGTTTAATTGCAATTAACCATGAAATGAGGGAGTAAAGCAGTCTAGACATTGTTTCTAATTTGTCCAATGCTGTGCTGTGCTTCCACAAACCATCTCCATTGATGGCCATTCAGAAGTAGCCGAAACACATTTCTGCAAGCATGATAGTATATTCTGTAAATTGACAAATAGACATTGATATATGACATGTGTGCTATGTTAGTTGCCCTAAAAATCTCACTCATTTATATTTTTTTATATATGTACTTTCTGCTAACTGAGCAAATATTTCTCCTTTCTCTGCAGCAAACCACCACTGCACTGTCATGGCTATAACAGCCTCAGCTCTGGCTTCTCTTTCTGCACAGCTGTCACTCAAAGATTGAAGAATAGAAGCCACACACACCCACAGCTCCTGAAACCATGTTTCTGTTCCAGAGCCAAGGGAGCTGCCTCGTTATCTTTTGTCTACATAGGCAGCTACCTTACCAAAACAGAATCAGAAGTGACTGAAGAGAAACACGCTGCATGGGCAACTACCAGGACGTTAAGGTTTGCCTGGTTAATATGGACCCATGGTATGAACTACTATTACATTTAATGTACTTTCTAAAAAGTTATTTTGCTGGTTAATCTATATATACACTACCAAATATATATTGTAAAAAATAAATCAGTATTATTTTTAAGTTAAGATAAGTATTTGCACCAAGAAATTATAGATTTTTGCTGACCCATTCCCAAACTTGTAAGTTTTATATGATGCAATCGTATATCATAAGTATGTTATGTCAGCCCGTTCTCATCCTTAGCGTCACATAGAACGCTATATGACAAAACGGCGCTGTACTATGCACATGGCACCCTTTATCGTTAATATAACACGCGAACCAAAGGCATCATAAATCCTTTAGCGTAATATGAGACTACCCTACCCTAGCCCACACCTAAACCTACCTATCACAGCGCGTGTTATATTAACGATAACGGGTGCCATGTGCATAGTATAGCGCCGTTTTGTCATATAGCGTTCTATGTGACGCTAAAGGATGAGAATGCGTTGGTTACGTTACTGTAAAATGAGATGGCTCAAAGATTCAGAACAGCTGTTTTTTCAAGGCACACACTATTTTGCTTTGTTTAAAATGCTTTGTTTTGTGTGCTAATGTAGTAATAGCTATTTTCAACATTAAATGTACGGAGAAATGCAGACTAAGGATGCTTAGGCCCAAAAAGTGCTTAACAGAACTAACAGTCATATGATTCGCTTAGATCATTACACACCAATCACAGTCAAGATGACATTGAGTTTTACCAGAGACTATTTATATAAAGACATGCGGTAACACTTTATTTGAAGGGGTGTGCATAAGACTGACATGACACTGTCATAAACATGACATAACACCGGTCATGAACATGAAAGAGTCTTTATGAATGTTTATGACTGTTGTCATTAAGTGTTATTCGGTAAATTATGACACTTTAAATGCAAAGTTGACATTGTTTAAAATGTCTGTGTTATGACAACTTGACATTAACCAAGACAAAAAATGTCTTTGTTATGACAACTTGACATTAACCAAGACAAAAAATAACCAAGAAATCATAACCTGTTAACCTGTAATGTGTTAACATTACATTACTCTATCATATGTTATGGTTGGTTTTAACTTTGGTTGTCATGACACCGTTATAACTGTGACATGACATGAATACTTTTCCTCAAGCAAAGTGGAACACATTGTACTAGTTATAAAGATGTCATTAAGGGTCATTACACTGTCAAATGCTTTAACAACAGTGTCATTAATATTTCCCTTTACCTCAAGTAAAGTGGAACACGTTGGACTAGTTATGATTTCTTGGTTAATGTCAAGTTGTCATAACAAAGACATTTCTATCTTTGTTAATGTCAAGTTGTCAATATCAAGACATTTCTATCTTTGTTAATGTCAAGTTGTCATAATAAAGACATTTTTGTCTTTGTTAATGTCAAGTTGTCATAACAAAGACATTTTAAACAATGTCAACTTTGCATTTAAAGTGTCATAATTTACCGAATGACACTTAATGACAACAGTCATAAACGTTCAAAAAGACTCCTTCATGTTCATGACAGGTGTTATGTCATGTTTATGACAGTGTCATGACAGCCTTATGCACACCCCTTCAAATAAAGTGTTACCAGACATGCCACTTCCTCAATCCTTAATACAAATGTATAGGGAAAACCCGTAACACCAAATATGGCGGTTGTATGCAAATGCCCCGCCCCTCCTGCTGGACAGCCAATCATCTGCTTTTAACGGTCAAGCTGGGAAACATTTAAATACGTTACTGTTTGAAAAGGCGGCAGATTTGATATGCAGTGTATGTGTGCATTGTGTAAATATCAGACAACCCAAGCCTCCCAGAAGTTCCGGGTGTATCCCGCAGATTGATAGCGGCTCGCTGATGTCCGCAAATTAGTTCAAATCTCCCGGAATCTAGAGCGAGCGAGCAAGAGTGTGCATATACTCTGTTTCAAACAGTGTAGCGCGCGACAGAGCGAGAGAATCCTTGTGCATGAGCAGCAAAAGTATAACCTGTGGTAAAATGGCGTTTTAAGCCTTATTTTGGGGCAAAGTCATCAAACTTTTTCAGGGATTTCTATTATATTTTACTGCTGTTTCTATACATGCAGTTTTGATGTCCTTGTGACCAGTGAAAGTGCAGTTCTGACTCCCTGCCCGTTCATTTAGATAGAGCCTGGTCTTGTTAAGTCTGAAATAGCTGCCCGGAGGCGTTGCCAAGATGGCGGCCGAGTGGCATGACTTGCCTAAAAGGACTTTGGTTTTACTCAACTGTATGATTAAAATGTACATGTTTCTTTCTATTCAGGAGACTCACTTGGTTGTTGTGGCCATTGATCTCCCTGCCAAGAATAAAACTTATTTTCTGCAAAGAGCAACTTGGAAGTCATGTCAGGTATATGCTGCACAGCTGAGAAATAGATTCTATGCTCAAAATACAACAAAAGAAACAGCTAGGGTGACCAGAAGTCCCGAGAAATTCGAGACAGTCCCGAAATCTAAGCTGTTGTCCCGAATCCCGAAATCGGCCTTAATTGTCCCGAAAATTATACTAAAGCAAAATCTTGATATAAAATGTCTTATAATAAAACATTAAAAATCATCCGTGGAAGTGGAGTTGTCCTGCAGCCAATCAAGTTGCAGCAGCCGCAGCCGCGAGTACAGTGAATGTGCAGGCAGCCACTCAACTTTTGTTTTTTAAGCGTGTCAATTTCGCTCTTGACGCGCAAATGGATTCAAATGGATATTCGCTTCTGGTTTGAAGGCAGCATTATAGGAGTGAGTGATTTGTCACGTCACTGCGTGCAATAAAATACTTCGGCCGGGCCTTAATGTCTGATGTCGGGTTTCACTTGAAGCAAATCATCTGCACAATTATTTAGTTTTCCTATTTAATGACCGACAATTTCGTTTTAATAATAATTTTGGCATAAGGCTTATTAGCGTTAGGCTATAGCCTGAAAGGTCTGCTTTAGCCTGTGCACTGTTACAACAGTAGGCTAACACTTTTTCTTCTTTTTTTCCACAAAATTTGAGTTCATGATTTTAATGTGTTTTATTTTTATTAACCCCCCCCACCCGCCCCCCCGTCCCGAATTTCAGCCAATCTCATCTGGTCACCCTAGAAACAGCTCAAGTGTGATTGAGGTAGTGATAGCTTCTTGACGGGACCCCTTCACCTTACTTTAGGGAAGTATTGTGTTTTATTGTAAGTATTCAGGGATTTAGGGAATTACTTTGCGATAACTGTAGTTATTATTTTTTAATAACTGGATGTTGTTTAAATTGTCCATGGTGAAGAAGTCAGATTAAGTACTTGCTAAGCTGCTCACTATAGAGTTTGGAACAGAGCCCCTGTCACAATGTCTGAATGAGCCTCACATGGTTATCCTGGCCTGCAGGAAGCAGAGTGAGGGTCATATTTCCTGGAAGATGCTGATATGTGGAGATACAGCAGGTTGATTTTATTGTGACCTTTACCTGAAATTGCCATCCGCTGTGTTTGTGAAGTTTGAAAATGCAACTGTCAATCATGCACGTTCTTTGCCGTCACTCTGATTTGTTATGGGCAAAACTCCTGCACAGCTAATTTCCTGTGATACACTAAACACCAATGGCTGTGTATCAGACAGCTTCATGGTCTCATCTGGCCTTCAATATCACTGATATCACAGCACACATAGAGAGGAAGAGAGACGGGGAGGGTAAGACAAGGATCTGTGGACAGAACAGACTGTGCCGAATAAAAACATACCCCTTTATTTTGATTTTTACTTTGAATCTAAAGAAATGGAAACGGTTGTGGTATCAATGCAAGACCTATTTCTCTCGCATTTTGTCACTTTATCTTAGAGTCTACAAAGGTTTATTGGCATAATTGTTGACCTTTCCAATACTGTCAAAGCATATTAAGTACTTGAAGTACAGAAATAAACAGTGTAGAAAAAATGAGACAATAAAATTAATATATATATAGAGTCTGAACCGGATGATATGGGTAATTTGTGTATATAATAATTGATAATTATTCATACAGGTTTAACCACACACTGATTATAATTAATTGCCTAGACCACATTTTACAGACAGGTAAAAATTAGCTCAATTGTATATCATTATTTAATCAAAACAGATTATAATTAAATGTTAATATGTCAATTAGGTCAATTATATGTTTACTCCAACGATATCCCTGTGAATTAATTTGTGATTTGATGATCTGCTTGTCCAGCAAGCTAATCATGTGATCATCATCAATTCTCATCCAGAAATAATTTCAGAGACAGCAAAAAGGGAATTTCTGGCCATGAATATTACCTTCCTGTTTTGCAAAGATAGCCCCTTAAAGTTAAAGTACTTTTATACTTTTAAAGCTTGTAGCTAGGGATCGCAACATTAATGTGACTTATATATGAGCAAGAGTCATGAATCAATTAATAAATATAAATTCATTTAATAAAGGCAGACTAAATATAAAATTTTACTAAGGTTACATGGGATATACAAACAGATAACGAACAAAACACGGAAAGGAGTTTTAAAGTGAAAGAAATAGGGTGATCGAGTGAGAGAGAGCGAGAGAGAGAGGATAAGTTTGGCAAAATTCACCTGGACAGATTAAACCTTTAAGACAACATGAAAAAACCAATGTGATCTCATGAGAATACGTATGCATTTGTACGTAAAGTGTTGTTCTATCATACATATGTATAATTACGTTTTATATGTGCAGAAATGTATAATACAGACGTATTTACAGTATTAAAACGTAAAATATTTACGTATTGACAGCACAGAAACGTCATTTATTTACGTATGAACAAATCCACCGACGTGCACATTTGTACGTATGTATCACAATTTGTTCATATTAATATCGTATAATTATGTTTTGACCCTATTGCATTCCACGGTTTTCTTCTTTATAATTGTAGTTTGTTATATGTTAGTTTTAAGGAATTGTTATGGGTAGGTTTAGGGGTAGGAGTAGGAGTAGAATTGGTGGCTCAAAATAGATTTTAATGCTAACGTTATATTGTTAATAAAACTGCCCTTTCCCAACACCGTTTTATCCTTTTTTTATATTATGTATAAAATAGGTGTGTTTAGGTTTGGGATTAGGGTTACGGGATATTACATTTATCTATAAAATGGTAAAAAGGGAAATTATACAGATATCTGTATGATATAGAATATACGTAAACAGTTTACGTTTTTTAGCTGTAAAAACGTAATAATGTTACATTTAAATGTTGCAGATACATCCATATTATACGTTTCAGCATCTATCAAAACGTACTAAAAAGTACGTTTTCTATCTTTGCAAAAACTTAAAATACCTACGTATTAACAATGAGACCAGGCTGGGAAAAACACAATCTTAATGCTCTGAAAGCTCGATAAAGAAATATACTTGCAAGTGTAGATGGTTCTCTTGTGTTGCTGCATTGAGCGCCCTTCCCGTGCGTCATTGGAGCATCACGTGGTTGGCACATTCGGCAAAGACACCACATCCAACTTTGGTGAAATTATCTTATTCCTTTCAAAAGTGGTTAGCTGTTTTTGTAATAGTGGCCACGCCCACTTCAAATGGTTTGGCGTCCCATCGTGAGATGTGAATCGAAATTTATATATATATATATTTTTTCTTTAATTATTGACAATCACATTCCAGAGAATCTCCCTGCACTGGTTTGGTTCTGATCGGGCAAGACTAGTCGCAAAGTAGGTATCATTTAAAAATTAATAATAATTCAAAAATACCTGAAGATTGCTGTTTTTTGGCTGAAGTCAGTTTAGAGTTGATTCAGTTCTGTTGTAAAGATCATCAATTATTAAATTAGTTCATTTCATCTAGTTCTGCAAAAAATGATGTCATCGTCCAGCTCAGTTCAGTTCTTTTTCAACAGTGTCAGTGCAGTCAGATCAATAATATTGTTGAATTTGAACCTTTTTTGGTGACAACTTTCCTTGGTGGATATCCACCCCAAATCTAATCACTTTTAGGGGACAATGCTTATCCTTGGAAATACTAATACATTTCATGAAAATGTAGGGGAAAAAAATTAGAGTCCTTCTTTGTGCCCTTTCTGGGCCTCTCTCTCTCTCTCAATTCAATTCAATTCAAAAATTGCTTTATTGGCATGACTGTACATCATACAATATTGCCAAAGCTTGGAATACATAGAATAATTATAAAGACATCAAAAAAGTAAAATAATATAGCATTATAACATCTAAATGTACAAATTAAACTAATTGTACAAGTTAATGGTGTAAAATAAATAAAATAGAACAGTTTATGAACATTTAAAAAATTCTGTGAAGAATTAGAAAAAAAAAACAGTGTGTATGAGTGTGTGGTGTATGAGTGTGTGTGTGTTGGCGCATCACTGATTGGTCATCGACTCTCTCTTTTTGTGACAAGCATCAATGTATCTGGCTGCTAGTGTGATACAATCTCTTTTTTCACCTAATAGATGGTGGAATTGTGTTTTGTTATTTAATTGCATGAATTTAGGGCAAAGTATTTCCAATTTTGTGTAAAAGGTCCCTTTAATGTAGTTGGGGCAGCTGGTGAGGAAGCTGTCTCTCTCTCTCTCGCTCTCTCTCTCTCTCTCTCTCTCTCTCTTCTCTCTCTCTCTCTCTCTCTCTCTCTCTCTCTCTCTCTCTCTCTCTCTCTCTCTCTCTCTCTCTCTCTCTCTCTCTCTCTCATACAGTTGGTCTCATACAGTTGGGATGAGACCAGTAGAATACAAAATTTCCTCTTATTTGGTTCAGTGGTGTTTTTCAAAGGATGTTCGACTGGCCACTAGTAATGGGTTATTGATGTTTCAGAAACGATTACTTACATGTCTCAAATATTGGGAACTAGGAAGCATTTAAAAGGAACAATGTAACTTTTTAAACGGCTGTAGAAACCACTAATCTGTGCCTTTAATGGGATTTTTAATTCTAGGTCTGTATGCTGTTCAGCATTTGATTTGATTTTGATCTAAGAAATTAGATTGAATCATGTATTTTAAACACATTGTGAAAAAAAGGACAGTGTAAATAAATTCCTGAATAATAATAATAATAATAATAATAATAATAATAAGGCAAATAAGTAAATAAATATGCATACACAGATACTGTAAGTGTTGCTGAAGACATTTCTAAGTCGGCTGCGCCAAAATATTTCTGCTTCCCATGAATTCTTTGCAGATACCGTGTTAATCATGTTTTACAGTATTAGTTGGACCGCCAGAGTATGTCAAGCCCACGTTCCCTTGCACCGCATCACTGTACGTTCATAATAAAAATTTCAGCTTTTATTGATGGTGTGGGCTCACTGGGCCTGTCACTTCATAAGTTAGCCTAAAGCACTCTTCACATCTTCCTGTAATGAAATATTTACAATCAGAGCTGAAATGCGAGATGGCTGCCCACTGTTAGCCCCTTGGTAATTATTTGAATCCTTGGGCAAAAGACAAAAAAAAGATGCTTGGAATAAAGAGAAGATTGTATTTTTTATTAATATTATTATATCAGAATCCTGGGATCTTGCTGACTGATTATTAGATGGCTGCTGTAATGATTTAGGAGGTTTTCAAAAACAGGCTTAGGGGCCAGAAAACAGCCCCTGCCTCAAGGGCCCAACTCCAATTAAAAATATAAATGTATATAAATTATAAATATAAAAATATATAAAAAATATAAAAAATATATACACAATTACATTATATATATATCTCACCGGCCACTTTATTAGGTACACCTGTCCAACTGCTCGTTAACACTTAATTTCTAAGCAGCCAATCACATGGCGGCAACTCAGTGCATTTAGGCATGTAGACATGGTCAATACAATCTCCTGCAGTTCAAACCGAGCAACAATATGGGGAAGAAAGGTGATTTGAGTGACTTTGAACGTGGCATGATTGTTGGTGCCAGAAGGGCTGGTCTGAGTATTTCAGAAACTGCTAATCTACTGGGATTTTCATGCACAACCATCTCTAGGGTTTACAGAGAATGGTACGAAAAAGAAAAAACATCCAGTGAGCGGCAGTTCTGTGGGCGGAAATGCCTTGTTGATGCCAGAGGTCAGAGGAGAATGGCCAGACTGGTTCGAGCTGATAGAAGGGCAACAGTGACTCAAATAACCACCCGTTACAACCAAGGTGAGCAGAAGAGCATCTCTGAACGCACAGTACATCGAACTTTGAGGCAGATGGGCTACAGCAGCAGAAGACCACACCGGGTGCCACTCCTTTCAGCTAAGAACAGGAAACTGGGGCTACAATTTGCACAAGCTCATCGAAATTGGACAATAGAAGATTGGAAAAACGTTGCCTGGTCTGATGAGTCTCGATTTCTGCTGCGACATTCCGGATGGTAGGGTCAGAATTTGGCGTCTACAACATGAAAGCATGGATCCATCCTGCCTTGTATCAACGGTTCAGGCTGGTGGTGGTGGTGTCATGGTGTGGGGAATATTTTCTTGGCACTCTTTGGGCCCCTTGGTACCAACTGAGCATCGTTGCAACGCCACAGCCTACCTGAGTATTGTTGCTGACCATGTCCATCCCTTTATGACCACAATGTACCCAACTTCTGATGGCTACTTTCAGCAGGATAATGCGCCATGTCATAAAGCCGGAATCATCTCAGACTGGTTTCTTGAACATGACAATGAGTTTGCTGTACTCAAATGGCCTCCACAGTCACCAGATCTCAATCCAATAGAGCATCTTTGGGATGTGGTGGAACGGGAGATTCGCATCATGGATGTGCAGCCGACAAATCTGCGGCAACTGTGTGATGCCATCATGTCAATATGGACCAAACTCCCTGAGGAATGCTTCCAGCACCTTGTTGAATCTATGCCACGAAGAATTGAGGCAGTTCTGAAGGCAAAAGGGGGTCCAACCCGTTACTAGCATGGGGTACCTAATAAAGTGGCCGGTGAGTATATATACAGTATATATATATATATATATATATATATATATATATATATATATATATATATATATATATATATATATACATATATATATATATACATATATATATATATACATATATACATATATACATATATACATATATACATATATACATATATACATATATATATATATATATATATATATATATATATATATATATATATATATATATATATATATATATATATATATATATATATAAATACTATATAGTATGCCGTCAGTGTATGCATGAGTTAATGGGTGAATGTGAGGCAATACAGTATATAAAGAGCTCTGGTGGCCATTGGGTCTGTGAAAGCGCTATAATGCAGTCCATTTACCACTTTACCATTTACCATATATATATATATATATATATATATATATATATATATATATATATATATATATATATATATATATATATATATATATATATATATATATATATATATATATAGTAATTTGATTTAATGGTATTGGTATGATAGTATCATGATAGTTATTTTTTAGGAAAATTTAACCCAGAATTTTTTTGAAATGTGTTTTTGTTTCACAACCAAATGATCTAAATATTTTACAATTAAGTATTTAGTGTCAGCTTAATTAAGATTTTGATTTTAGACAATTATTTAGAGAAAACACCTAAGCATTTGCATTTTAATACTTGCATTGATGCACTAACAAATGTCGAGAAATTTTACAGTTGACACAAAATCTTAACTCTGATAACCTATCTGTGACACGGATATAGTCCAGAGATGACGAAGGTAGTTCAAAAAATAACAGTTCGGTTTATTAAACAAAGCAAATCGGATGATCCAAAAGAGCAAGGAAATGTGACTGTAAAGTACAACTCAAGTCCATGAAAAGACTAAACATAAATGTGACTCAATCATGGTGTGATGTGCCTTAAAAGCAGTGCTTTAACATGTGTACATGTGCATTGTGTACATAGGCCTGGAATTAAACAATAATACAATAGTTTAATAAGAAAACATTTCTTTCAGGCGAAAAAAGATAAACAAATCGCATTCACCAAGATTAGAGCAGAAAAAATTGGAATAGTATGTGAGCATTTATTTTAGGCCTCATTAATCATCAGCAGTAAACACACTAGTGGAAATAATATATCCCATAATACCTCAGCCAAAAAGAATAGTTGCCATGGCTCTCTGTGCCTCAGGATCTTCCTGTTCTCACATATACCTGTTCATAAACTCCTCTTATTTCTCCAGCAGACAGACAGCTTCCCTTTATAATCCCTCTAGCTAAACGCAGTGAGTTCCATGAAGATCATCTTCTGAGACACAATTTGTCCCGGTTCAAATCAACAAAAGCACAGAGCAAGTCATTAAAGTCCTGTGTCCACAGAGAGCTGCAGAATCAGTGCATTAATAATTTGCGGAGGTGCTCTGAAAACTTCCAGAAGTGTATGTAAATGATAGGGAGAGAATAGACTGGCAGTATTAATATTGCATTTGTTCAGCGTTGGGTTTATTAGTCAGGCGGGAAGCTGATGAGCCTCTTGCACCCAAAGCTGTCAAAACGCTTAGCCCGTAATTCAAGCTGGAGAAGAGACTCTTTCACTCAAAACACATCCTGCTTCTATTATGGCTCCAACTACAATAAGCATCCAACTCATTAGAGAGTATATCGGTTGAATGATATTGCCTGACAAAGTTATACAAACCTCTTTTTAATAACTTTTCAAACTTCAGATTAGTGTCTTGTTTGTCTTAACATCAATTTCATGAGTTTCTGTGGTGATATCTCAAAACGATTTACTCTATTAAAATATGAGTAAATTGCTTGTAGACAACAAGAGGAAACCCTGAAAAAAGTTTTATTGTTCAGACATTGCTCTTTAGGAGACATAATGGAGAACTCATTTATATTTAATAGAAGTTTCATTAGATCAAGAACTATTTGTCTAAATAATTTGTAAAACCATTCTTGAATAAATGATTGCATTCGATTCAATGGCTGATTTTTAACATATGATTTATGATCGCTTAACACAGAAAATCATTTCGTCTGTGATTCATACATAAGTTTTCTCAAATGTTTCTACAACGAAATAAACAAAAACGAATAAAACAATTACAGCAAGAGCGCATTTATTCTTGCTTTTTAATTGATTTCGGGTGATCCAGTCACAAGTGTAAAACATGTGATCGGATCACTCAGACCACATTCAAAAATGATAAGAAATGCATGTCAATTCATTGTTGAACATTAATGAATCCGGATATCTTGGACAGCAGCAACATGTCAATCAACCGTTTCTCCAAAACAAGGTTATAAAGATTTGACAGGTGAAACATTTCATTTAACCTCTACGTTTTACCTCAGATCATGTTATGCACACACTTTCTAAACATTGTACTTGACCAAAATAACAATGAGAATTCACATTTGTAGTAATATTTCAATTTTGGAAGCAATACACAGGTTCCTTATTGGCACTGATGGTTCCATTAAGAACCTTATAAAACGTTCAGTTCCAATCCTTGATTCTGACTGGTCAATAGCTGTGCTTTGCTCATGCACTGTAAAACAATATTGTTGGTTTAATTTAAAAATGAAGTATCTGGTTGCCTTAAAATTGTAAGTTCATTGAACTGGAAAAATTGAGTAAATACAATGAAGGAGATTGATTTAAAGGGTTAGTTCACCGAAAAATTAAAATTCTGTAAGTATTTACTCACCCTCATGTTGTTCCAACCCCGTAAGACCTTCGTTCATCTTCGGAACACGAATTAAGATATTTAAGATATTAAGATCACTCCTGCACACTAGTCCATAGGCTTCTTCAGGGAATGACTCTTGCTGGCCTCAAAAAGTCATTAAAGACATCGTTAAAATAGTCCAAGTGGCTCAATCTAATAACTACAGTGGCTCAATCTTAAATTTATCAAACGACGAGAATACTTTATGTGCGCAAAAAACAACAATAATGACTTTATTTCAACTATTCACTTCCTTCTCTCTCTGCCTCGAGTCAGGTTACTAGTTTAATACGTAAGCTTCTGTTATTGTACATCACACGCATCACACACATGACCAGCGTCGGCCAATAGTGAGCCTACGTGTGACGTAGCTCTTCGCTATCACACTACGTTAACTGACTAACACTGAGAGAAGGAAGTGAATAGTTGAAATAAAGTCGTTATTTTTGTTTGTTTTTGCGCACAAAAAGTATTCTCGTCGCTTGATAAAGTTAAGATTGAGCCACTGTAGTCACTTGGACTATTTTAACGATGTCTTTAATGACTTTTTGAGGCCAGCAAGAGTCATTCCCTGAAGAAGCCTATGGACTATATGCAGGAGTGATCTTAATATCTTAAATATCTTAATTCGTGTTCCGAAGATGAACGAAGGTCTTACGGGGTTGGAACAACATGAGGGTGAGTAAATACTGACAGAATTTTCATTTTGGGTGAACTAACCCTTTTAAGCATCAGAAACTCTAAACTACATAATTATTTAAGTTGATTTGACAAAAGAAAAAAAATGCTGATTATTTAAAATACAAAAAAATACAAATCATGAAAATATTTTTTTTACAGTGTGATAAAACACGGCTATGACCACTTCACCCAACGGTTCTATCTCTGCGCAATACTGCATTCCTTTTTTTGAGCTTTCATGCATATTACACATTGGAACGTTTGTTGCTGTTCAAGGTCAGGGACAATTTTTTTCTAGTGGAATTTTACTTCATAAAAGTTGCACTAATAATTTTTTTTTATTCTGTAATATTTTTATTGTTTGGTAAACATTTTATAAAAGCAATAATAAGGTTCTTTTAACATCTGAAAGGTTCTTTGGGGAACCAAAAATGGTTCTTTTATTGCATCATGTTGAAAACCTGCTTTCGGAACCTTTATTTTAGTGTAAAGCATGATCACTTGTATTTTGTCGAAAGTGATGTGTGTAGTCACAAAATCAGAGATCCTGCCCTAGAAATCGGATCAGAAATGGTCACAGGAGACGCATTTGAGATGCATGTTACTGCCAGGTGTAAACAAGTAGTTTTGGCTGACTGATCAGAATAACTGAGACGGATCTTTATACCAGATGTAAACCGGGCCTTAGAGTATAGAGCTATAATATTACAGTAGACAACATAGCTCAGTGAGAGTTTGGAAGAATTTGTTGACAAATGTTTGTGTTTATATTGAAATCTCTGACTTCTAGTGCAGATTTTGGCATCTGGGCAAATCTGAACTCCATTTGTGACATCTAAAGGGCAATTGACACTGCACTGATAGACGCCGACCAAAGGAGGAGAATCCCCAGATTACAGAAAGTCACTTCATTCAGACAAGAGCCAATTCAACTTGATCAACTGGCTAAAAAAAGGTCTGTCAGTGTAGTGTGAGTTGGTCTCTTGTAGAGATGCGCTGAAGTTTCAAAGGTGTTTTTTTAGGAGATAAGTCAGGAGTATCGTCCTTGTGCTACAATCAGGCTAAATAGAGCAATCTTATTTTTGATTTTCTTTGCAGATGGATCTGGAGGTTCACACTGCAGATATTTCATTCCAACAAGGAGATGTAGCTGTAAAAGGCGTCCCTCTGTTTTATCAGCCGTGTCTGGCGAAAGCTCTGATCTGATTCTGGGAATGCTCAGTTGAATCCACCATCTCCTGCTGCTGATTCATGCACAAGGGATTATGGGTTTCCTCACAATGAAAGGACAGATTTAAACTCACCCTTCTATTCTTCATCGTCGTGGCAGAGACCTCAACCCTGCAGGTGGTGAATTAAATCTACGGTGAGCTTACAGATGGGGTTGTCCCAACTAATACAAACTATTGAACACATGTGTATTGTTTACACAGTTCCTTATATTTAATTCCTTATTACTGTTCCTGGACTTGGTTTAATGATACTTCCATTAAGTGAACTGAGCAGAGACAGATGGGCCCTTCTTAAGTTTAGCTTTTGAAGAGGTGTTTCCATTTTGCCTACCAAGGTTTTTCTGTTTTGCTAGAGAGTTGCTTCCCATGATTAAGATCGCTATATGTTGTTTTCAGTCATACTTATGTTCATCTGTGAAGTCATTTCTTTATGCACATGTATAATGCGCTTTTTATCTTTTATTTTCATATCGACAGTTACTATTTGCATTTACACATTTTGTTGAATATACTGCACACACACACACACACGCATGCACACACGCACACACAGTTTATAGTCTGTAATATTTAGAAAATATTTTTCTTACAGTAAAAAAAAACTGTAAAAACAATTACATTACAATTTAAAATACCTGTTGTCTATTTGAATACATTTTAAATGTAATTTATTCCAGAGAAGACAAAGATTTCACTGTCACACGATCTTCCATAAATTATTCTAATATGTCTATTTAGTGCTTAAGAAACATTTCTTAAATAATAATAATAATAATAATAATAATAATAATAATATTCTGGATTCTTTGATAAACAAGTTAACAAGAACTGCATTTATTTTGACATAAATTTAATGTAACAAACTATAAAAAGTTTTTACTAGGGCTGTCAAACGATTAATTGGCAATTAATCGTATCCAAAATAAAAGTTTGTGTTTACATAATATAAGTGGGTGCACTGTGTATAGTTATTTTGTTTATATATAAATACACAGACATGCATGTATATTTTAGAAAAAATATATTATTTATGTATAAAATATTTATATTTATCTATAATATAAATTCTATATAAATATACAGTATATACATGAAAATATTTCTTAAATATATACAAGCATGTGTGTGTATTTATATATAATAACAAAGTTATATATTAACAAAGTTAACAAGAACTACATTTATTTTGACATAAATTTAATATAACAAACTATAACAAGTTTTTACTCAGGGCTGTCAAGCGATTAATTGCAATTAATCGGATCCAAAATAAAAGTTTGTGTTTACATGATATAAGTGGGTGCACTGTGTATAGTTATTTTGTATATATATAAATACACAGACATGGCATGTATATTTAAGAAAAAAATATGTTATTATTTAATATATTAAAATACAATATATTATACAAATATATTATTAATTATATATAAAAATATATAATTTAATTTAATCATTGTTGAATAAAAGTATTAATTTCTTTTTCTTTCTTTTTTCTTTTTTCTTTAAATTGCGCATTATTATTATTGTTAATAATATTAATATTGAACCACAGTTTTCTTTTAAAGCCACACACTGGCTGAGTACAAAGCTGTTTTACTACTGTGGATGATTGACAGTTGATTGACGGATCCTAATACCAGGAGTAAACGGAGTCTTTCAGTGGTCGTGGTTCTACCATTTGTCATACAAAGATTTCCTGTCGTTTTCAGACATCTAAAGAGGATTCGAAGTCTGTAGATTGACTTGGGGTTGTTGTCAGGGCCTGAATTCAGTAATAGGTACTTGTGTTGTGCTTTGAGATGCATTGGGAATTGAGTGTGTGCTGCATAACCTTGGTTTTCCTTTAGAGCAGTTTAAAGCTCATCTGGTTGTAAACAGAATTTGCCAGGCAAGTCTCCTGGTACCAGCACTTGCCGGGTGACCAGATGTCCACAGACGCACCTTTTCATGTCCCCTTCGATCAATCATTCTGGAAACTTCACTCTTTTCTTCTTTAAATTCAGCGAGTTTATGTTAAATAGTGAATTAATAACATAACTATGCACCAGTCCTCTTTGCCATACCAATCACAGATTTGACATTATTGTGGTGGAAAGAGGTTTAGCATATCAAGTGGAATCATTTCCATATGTATGTATAATACGCCGATGAATTCACATTCTTGCATGCGCTTGGGTCACATGATGAATAAAGCCTAATAAAAGTGTCATTTCTCCTGCTGAAACTCTGTGGCTGCCACTGAGAATGTTTCTAAAACCAGTATTGATGCATTTCTATTCAACGTGTTCGTTGACTGACATGATGCAATTTATTTGTGACATTGTATTTTGGACTATTGCCATTGTAAATATACAGCACTGAGTCAAATGCTTGCCTTTGAGGAATTAATTAACCGTTAAAGATACAATATCCTGTTTCTGCCACTCATGATGATTGAGCCAAGGTGGAATCAATTTCATCTGTCAAATATTTCCCGAGCAGCTGAAAAGTGCTCTTAAACATGCTGAAGTGCAGTTGGAAATGAGTCACCCGTGAAGCCGCTAACAACACCCTCTACTTTTGCTCTTTTGACAGACTTTGTGCCTTTGATTCTGCAGAATTCCCAGTTTCTCCATAGGTCCATGGTTTTTTCACAGTATTTTTTATTTTTTATTTTTAACCAGTTATTAGATGCTATTTATCAACATTATCTAACATAATTGTACAGGAAAATTAGAAAATATGGACTTCTCCATGTGACAACATTTGTAACACAATAGATAAACGACTTTATTGCCATAGTAAGAAAACTTTGTATTAAAGTGAAATTGCACTAATGTCAATCAATTAGGTCCCACTTTACAGTATATTAAGTGGCTTAAAGTACTATGTACTTACATTGAAATTAATAATTTGATACAATGGACTTATTGTGTACATACATGCTTTTACATTGCACTTATATTTTGAAAATACCTGCATGTAATTACAGCTGTAATTAATAAGTTACGTTTGTAATTACACAGTTGACCCTTCCCTTACACCTTAACCGACCCTTAAACCGACCCATACAACCACACCTGACCCTAACCTTACCTGTATCACACCTCAATAGCAACAAAAGTGTTTTACAAGACAACCTGAACAAAATAAGTACATTGTACTTATTTTTCGATGTAAGTACATAGTACTTAAAGCCACTTAATATAAAGTGGGACCATCAATTATTCAATTCAATTATATTATTACATGTATTGTTTATTTATTTTTATAAAATGGTTAGTTTGAATCCTTGATTCTGATTGGTCAAGAGCTGTGCTTTATTCACGATAAAACACGGCTACGAGCCGCTTCAGCCAACGGTTCTATTGATCGCTGCGCAACACTGCGGTTCTATGTTGTTTTTATTTGAGCTTTCATGCATTTTACACACTGGAACGTTGTTGCTGTTCACACTCTGGGGACTATTTTTTCCAGCGGAAGGTAGGCTTTTAGTGATTTTACTTCAAGAAAGTTGCACTAACATTGTTTTTTTACTTAAATATTGTGTGGCAACCGTTTTATAAAAGCAATAAGATACTCGAGTCAAGTGCTGTATCGTGAATAAGTAACGGTTAAGGCCGCTTTCTGTCGTGCCTAACAACGCCCTTAGCCGTTACTTATTCACGATACAGCACAGCCTCTCGTACCTTATTGCTTACATAAAGTGTTTATCATAATATGCAATGCATTCTCATCCCAAGGCATCATCTAACTGACACTTTTGACCATACGTCAACATCAGACACTTTAGGCACCCTTTAGCGTCAGTTAGATTAGATAATCAGGTAGGGTTAAGGTTAGACTAAAGCGTCTGATGTTGACGCATGGTCAAAAGCATTAGTTAGATGACACCTTGGAATGAGAATGGGCTGTAATATACAGTAAATGCATTAAACAATTGTGATTTGTGTTTCTTCTTTCCAGACAAATTGAAATGGCAAGAAGAGTGCAGCTGTTTCTCATGGCAACAGTAAGAAAGGTCAGAATATTTTTTTATACCTATAGGAAAAAATATTGAATATCAATGGAAATGATTTGCCCGGTTAATTAATACAAGCAATATATATATATATATATATATATATATATATATATATATATATATATATATATATATATATATATATATATATATATATATATATATATATATATATATATATATATATATATATATAAAAGTCAAATCACCTTTATTTATATATTGCTTTATACAATACAGATTGTTTTAAAGCAGCTTCACAGTGAAAACAGGAAAATGATTTTGGCTGTACAGCGTTATTGTTCAGCTAAGTCATTGGTTGTAAACAGTTCATTGTTGATTCAGTTCTGTTGCAAAGATCATCAATTATTAATCTAAAGCAGTACTGCAAAAAAAAAAAAAAAAAAAAAAAAGCTCAGTTCATATGACTTTAATTTTAGTTTGTTTTGTTAAGGCCTGTACATACCAAGAACTAATATCACGTTTAATATCACGTTTTCCGGCCAAAACAAATGTGTTCCCAGGGTTCTTGGACCATGGTCTGGATTTAATTCAAATTTTCTTTTGTATAAAAGGGGTTTTGTATTAATAATAATAATACTAATATGTTGCTGTTTTGTACCTATTTATTATTCATATATTTATTGTAAATAATTAGCTTCAAAACATCAATGTCTTTTTTTTTCAAATTGTTTTTACCCTATTCAGACTCGTGCTTCTCCAAGATATGGAAATTGAGTGAGATTATGACAAATTATTTGTTTATTTGTTTTTTATTTTAATTTAATTTAATTTAGTTTTAATTATGACATAATAGCATCATCTTTACACTCTAAAAATGCTGGGTTGTTTTAACCCAACTTTGGGTCAAATATGGACAAACCCAAATGTTGGGTTAAAAATGTAATTAAAAAAATTTAACCCAATGGCTGGGTTTGTCCATAATTGACCCAACGTTGGGTTAAAACAACCCAGCAATTTTTAGAGTGTAGAAACAAAATTTCCATTGGCATGTAATAGATATCAACTGTGCTTTTCTCACTACATGCTGCAGTGTTGCATTTAAATACAGACTGAGAGATGCTGCCACAGATTTTATACCAATGTATTCAAGTATTTGGCCCATTTTCAAAATTTGATACTGAAATTCTCTTACTGCCCTTCCCCTTTGCCTTTCAAATGTCTGTATCCCCCAGGACATGAAACCGATTTAAGGGTTAATATGTCTGTGGGCGTCATTATCCAACTGAGCTTTCACTCCTGACACGGTTGTGTCTCCTCTGACTGATGCTGAACTACTCTAGAAGACTAGAGGACCCTGAATCAGGGTCATTTAGGCAAAAGATCACCGACTCATCATAGCGTGATGTGCTGTTGTCATGGCAACTGCATCCACTTCACATATAGGATGCAGGGGGACCTGATGTTGAGGGTTTTCCTTTTTTTAAAGTGCTTTAGTGCACATCCGATCTGATGTGTTCAGTGATTGTGAAACGCTGAGACAGTTTATTAAACATCCAATCTCCTCTCAGAGGCACGGCGGAAAAGTTAATTTCCAGGAGAAGGCCCTTAAAGATAGAATATTAATCAGGTTGACATTAATATGAGACATGCATATACATGGATGCTTCTCACACACAGACAGGTCTATAATTTTGTGATGTTTCATGTATAAACCTAGTGCAAGACGTGATGCGGTTATGACAGTTTTCATGAACAGTTTTTTTTTGTTTTTTTTTGTTTTTTACATGTGAGAATATATGTTGAATAATTTGACTTTTTTATGTTTCTTTTGAGCACATTGTCATAATGTTTCACCGTGTTCCTTGATGTTCTGTGTCAGCCAGCTCATCACACACAGGACATTCAGCCATTTCTCAAGCATCTTAACTTGGCATGTCAAAACAATTTGGTGTTACATGCGACAAGGAGATGGAGAGTTATATTAATATACCCACATGTTCTGTCACAGCAGTCTAGTGCAAAATCTCCAATCAACACGCATGTCATAATGCCAGTGTAATCCATTTATCATATTAATAAGAAATGATTCATAAATGAGAAATGATCTGGATTTACAGTATGTGTTGTGCATTTAATGTAAAAGCCTGTTTAATCTCAAAAAAAGTTATATTTCTTATAATTGCAGCTTTATATCTTACAACTCTACTTTATTTTTCACAGCTTTATTTTTTATTTCAGCTTATTTCTCATAATTGTAGTTCTCGTCATTTTAGTCCAATCTCAAGCGTATATATCATCTATTTATGACTCTATATCGCACATGTCTCATATATTCACATAGTTGTGGCTTTTTTTTCCCTCATGATTTGGTATAATACATTTCTAATTAATTTATAACCATCCAGAACTCCCATGTGAGACTTGTAGTTTATTGCAGTCAATTGACACAAGAGGGTTTGTGCTTTTGACACATAATCCATGATTTGACATTATAAGAGTGACATTTGAAAAAAGCTGCTTCCCTTAGGCCTGTTTCCTGTTGGTTGGGTGACCAAAGAGTGTGTGATGCCTAAACTTGTTAAGATGAGGGACTGAAAGCTAATGAAGAGAGAGGCCAGTCTCTCACAAAACCACTTATCCTGACCTTTTATTCCAAGCAAAATCAATTTACCCTTAATGTGTCCATATTACTGCACCGACTTTAATCTGCTCCAGCCCATCAAAGCCTCGCCAACAGGGGACACAATTCACAGCCACTGTGTTGTTTTTCACCTCGACTCAAAACAATGACTGATTAAGGTTGCTTTTTTTATGCTCTTCAAGGACTTTGAAGGGACCAATGAACTCTGCTGGAGAACTTTGAAAGAGTTTTGCACACAAGAGCACCAATGGACCCAGCCCAAACAAACTAGAAGAGTTCAAAGAGAAGTTTTTTTTTTATTTATTTTTTTATAAATTTGTATTTTGGGTTTGTATTGCGACTTGCATCAAAGCATGACTAGAGTGCTTTTTATGTCCTTTTTATTTGCATGAGCAGATTTTGTTGATTTTTTTCAAACATATTACATTACAGCTCATATTCCCAACAGTAAATTTACGGATTCTTGTGATGAATAGAACACTTTGAGCCCCTTTGTCTACTCGCGCAGGAGGTTGGTGTCAGTTTTACATGTTGTAAATCATACAAATTGGTTGTACATTTTTTTAAATAATTCTCATAAATAAAAATGTGAAAACCCATACTTTGAAGACCATATTTTCAGTTTTAGATGGTTAATTTGTTTTAATAAAAAAATGCCATATAAAAATGTACAAACCACAGTCTATGGTACAAACACAAACTTTGAAGACCATAATTAAGCTAATTAAGAAACAATAAGACGTTATATGAAAAGTTGTTATTTATTACACATATACAGATCATTCAGTGTAACTGTTACAGCATTTGCGGCAGATCAGAAATGACCGCAGCGGCGTCTGCATATTTGTAATGATTAGACACGGCTGAACTGAATACGACCGTTGAATGAATACAAAGCTGTCCTTCGTGTCAAATATACATTTCCAATTAATAGTTGTTCCTAGATTAACAAAACATGCAGGTCTCATTGACTGAAATCATATTGTAAACATAATCCTCTGATATTTGGACTTGCTGTTTCCAGCCGTTTCGGCGCATGATATACGTCACTCACAACGACATGTTAGCGATTGGCTATGGCAGATCCTGAGTGACTCTAGGCAGATCCAATAGATTTGAACTTTAACAGTGAACCCGCCTACAAGGAAGGAAACGTTTCTCAATGGAGGGGGCCAGACTCTATGTACGAATCAAATGTACTAGAGTCTGGTTGAACCAGGCTACTTCAGAGCCAGCTGATAAGTTACACTTTTGCAGAATATCTTTCCGATCGGCAAATGCCTTGATTGCAGTTTTCTGTTTGTCTATTAGATTTAATGCGCTGTCGATTAATTTTAAAAACAGACGTGACAGCGAAATCTATACATCTCAATTCTCCAGCTGCAGTCATCTCTGAGGGAAACCAGTTAGCGCTCTTTGATAACGTGATGATTACGTCCCTGCAGATCATCTGTCCATCATCGTATAAAGCCTGCCCTGGCCTGATCGTAAGTACACTCTACACTGTAAAAAAATTCTGTAAAAATACGGTACAATGTAGCATATAAATTTGAAGGATTTTTCCGTTTTTGTCTTTTACAGGTCATTTACCCGTATTTTGAATTACGCGTTGCATTGTGAGAACAATAACCTGGCGGCGCAAAAAGTTTTCCACGCTATTAAAGTCGGATTTCTGGTGTGTGGAAGCCATTCTGACACCTCTGTGGTAAAATACGACATTTATGTTCAAATAAGCTGTTAACGTAACGTTATTTAGTTGCCATCTGGCATGTTGGGCAAATTAATGTCGGAGCTGTCGTGTTTATCATTTTATGCATATCGTCACACATTAAACGATTTAGTATACACTCGTGGAGGTTCCCTGATATACAGTATGTGTTAGTGTGTCTGTGTCCTCGTTGTACTTTGGTTTGTATAGGCTACTTGTATTTGTCGGTCGATGCGGCTTATTTCTTGACGAGTGACTCTGTTAACCAGCTGTGATAAAATGCAGTAACGTTACTAACGTTGGTGTTTTTGGAGCAATTAATGCCTTCAAACAAAAGCTACCAGAGGAATCGTCAAGAAAAGTAAAGGCCGTCAAGACTTGCTTGATTTAAAAGGCATGAAGGTACAACGTGAAGATATTGTGTGTGAAGATGCAGTAACAGCTGGATCAAGGAAAACACTACCTTTTCTGCCAGATGAGGTAAGTTAACATTATGTTTACGTTAAACTTAAACGTTAGACTTTTAAAACTTAAATATTGACCATGAAATATTAATTTACATTTAACATGACTGCTATTATCTACTCTTCTGCCTGTAACATTAGTCATTCTTTACCAGATCCTCCTCAGTTTGTTTCATAGTGTTTCTGTTGTTTTATCTTTTGACAGGAATTTGCTGCTGTAGTTTGCATCCCAAGCACCACCTGCATGCTGCCTAGGAGTTTGTATTTTGTTTTATTATCATTTTATTATTATATATTATTAATAATTAATAAAACTGCGCAACACACATTTAAAGTCTGAGGAAAAATGTTGATAAAAAAGTGGTTGCTGAATAGCAGTAGAAATGCACATTGTATAGGGAAGATTTAAACAACTATTTTTAAAGGGATAGTTCACTCAAAAATGAAAATGTTGTCATTTACTCACCCTCAAAGTTGTTTCAAAGTTCAAACCTGTATGAATTTTTCTTCTGCTGAACACAAAGATATTTTGAAGAATGTTGGTAACCAAACCATTAACTGGAGCCATTGACTTCCATAGTATTTTTCTTTTCCTACTATGGAAGTCAATGGCTCCAGTTAGTGTTTGGTTACCGACATTCTTCAAAATATCTTTGTGTTCAGCAGAAGAAAAATTCATACAAGTTTGAAACTTGAGGGTGAGTAAATGATGACAGAATTTTCATTTTAAAGTGAACTACCCATTTAAAGCGGCTTTCTAAAGTGATCATGTAATGTAATATTGTTATTAATGTAATATCATTTTGTAATACATTTTTTGTTTGTTTGTTTTGTTTTTTTTTGTTTACGGTGGTGGACATTCAGGATTGCTGTCATTCAAGAAGTTATTACTGACCACATCTCTACCCCATTGAGGCAGTGAGCTACAAAATACCTGAAGAAAAAGGCACTTATGAGTTCATATAAAGGTAAGCAACACATTTTAATTAATTTAATTCAATCATTTATAGTTTGTTATTATGTTTCTGTTTATTTAGTTGAACATAATTCAACATATTATAATGTATAGTTGAGCAGACAAGCTAACATGACATGCAATTGGAGTCCACTGGAAACAAAAGTCTTAGCATTTTATATGCAGTGTTTGAATTTGAAAGAATTAGGGATGGCTGATTATTTATAGTTGATAATTTAACGAACATAAAATACTGTACAATTGTTTTTCAACCTCAACCTGGTCTGCATGATACCGTGTAGTTAATTTTCCTTCATTTAATTTCTTGTTTAGCTAAAATATTATTATTTTTTCTTCATATCCAACTTTTCTGTGCAGAAATCCTGAACGAAGGTCGACATGGCTGAGATGAAGGAAACCAAACATATTACATTCCTTCAAGACTGCTGAAGTTCCTGTATGAACAACTTCGAAAAACCATGTGAAGTTTTAGCTTTTGTCAAATCTGAAAATGGAACTTTAACTGAACATATCCGATCACTCCTTCATTAGGTGATAGACAGGGATCGGCACTTCCTCATCAATCAGATCCTGGATAATCTACCTGATGAACATCTACATCCAGCCCTGAATCATCTACCTGTGTCGGCACGGAGAGAACAACAGCAACCTGGTGGGACAGCTGGGCCGTGATACAGGCCTCTCGCGCGAGACAGACAGGTACGGTTAACCGTAGACGGAATCATTACAGTACACGGTAACTAAATTTGAAACATCATGATGGATAGGCCACACACTGTTCTCTCCCCTCTGCAGTTTTTGGTGTCTAAACACAAGTCTGCAGTCCTACCAGGACCTGGTCCAATCAGTCTGGTGGCTCTGAAGAATTTACTACACATTTCTAGGTGAGTGATGAGTTTTGATATGTGATACGTTAAATTTACAGTTTTTGAAAGTGAAAAAGAACAAATCGTTGTATAATTTACAGTGAAAAAAAAAAACGTAAATTGACATTCCCACAATTCTGTGTTACACTTCACACTGTTTTTTTTTCTGATCAGTTATGTACATTAGGGTTTTATGTTACATTTAATGTTAAATTAATGTTTATTGCATTTTTTATTTTATTTTATGTGTGTTACCATTATAGTGCTTAATGTTTGTGTGAATGACATTGTGCAGTTTCTTTAAATAAGTATTGCTTTATACAAGTATTCACTTGTAATGAGCTGTGATTGTGTAACTCTCATCACTGCTGTGATGATTGTTGTTTGTCAGTGTATTACAATGGTCCAAAACAGAAATCAGTACGTCAATAAGTTGGTAAATCCACATTTTATCAGAAAATAAATACGGTAGCTGGGCATGCCAGACCCAATCAAGATGTTAGGTCTGGAAACTCATCATTGACAGGGCTCATTCCGAGGGGCGGATTAAGGGTTGTCTTTCAAATTTTCTCTGCACGCAATTGGATAGCGCTAAAGCCAATCAGAGCAACAAAGAATGTGACGTACTCAGCGGAGCAAGTTGATATATTATTAAACTTTTACCATATTCAGTCCAACTGTCAACATTGAACATTGAAAATAAGGGAGATTTCCCGGAATCCATCCCCAAAATAAGGTTTTTTTGTTTTTTTTTACATGACCCACAAACTTTAAGAATAAAACACTAATTATTAGTCTAAAGTCTAAAGAGTTTATAACTAGCCTACATATGTGTGAGAGAAAGAGACAGTATATTGCCTCGTTTCGAATGAGGGTACGGTAAGGTACAGTACAGTACGGGTCGGTCGGTACACCATGATCAGGCTTGCGTTTCCACCGCCAACAGTACCCTTACTTGATAGGCGTGGTGTTTGCTGGAAAGAAGCGATCGACGTCATTTTCGCGCGAAGAAAGCGACATAGTAAACAACAATAGATGACAGACAGCACAGCAGATCTTGTTCTTGCTTCTCAGCATGTTTGTCACTAGAAACAAGCGCTGGCATTAGGCGTTTCTCAATACCAAGTAGCCATCGCAAAGTCCGACTCAGGAGAATGATCCCTGCTAATGGAACAGCGCGTTCTCGAATGCGGCATCAGCTCGCTCTGGCTCTGCGACTCCGGTTATCTCTGTATGTACATTTTAGGCAATAATAAAACGAAATATGTTATAAAACACCACTCTGCTTCTTTTCAATTTCATTTCAATACATTTTAAACATTATAAAGCACACAAATGTGGTTCAGGCAACGCATAGCCTATTGATTATATTCACTGCATGTATGTAACGTTATATTTATAACAAAACTAAATATAAAACACAACCCTGCCTCTTTTCTTTTAAATGTAAAAATATTAAACATATTCCAGGCAATATGTAATGTATTGCATATCGTATTGGTACAAATGTTGCAATAAACAACAGATTATCTTGTAATACAATTTAAAAAATGACAAAATTATCTCTTTTTGTTGCATTTCAGTTTTATCAATAATAGCCATTATAAAAGTATAAGTAAAAGGTACAAACAGATATACAGTAAAGCTTAAATAACATAAATAAACAATTCAGTCAGTCAAATATACAAATTCAGCGCTCAAAAATATGAAACTTCACATAGCCTTCTGCCAATGCTATTGGCCAGGGAACGAATTATAGATTCATTAGACCAAAGATCACCTGTCGGGTTTATACAAGACGAACTATATCTCATGTTTAACCACTACAGAGACGTCCGAGTCAGCGGCAAACATCAGAGCGACTAGCCGCGAAAGGCTGTTCCAGGCGGGGACACGAGCGCTTAGCGTCCGGTGATCGCTCTGAAATGGATCTCAGTCAAATTATCATAAATCTATAAATAAACCACAGATTTGAGCTTTAAAAAACTACTTTCTCGCCTGAAAACTCTTAAAACTACATATCGTGACACAATAACAGTAGAATTATATTTCAACTGTATGCTTCTAATGCCCTTGTAGCACGCGCGAGTGATCGAACTCTGACCACCAATCACCGTACTGCAGTGAGTCTAGCTCCATCTTTTCAGTACCCTTTCACTGTGCTAGGTACCCCAACGAAAGGGTACCCAAAATAGTGGTACGGTACGAGTTCGGCTTTTTGGTACCATTCACAACTTTTGACAGTGGAAATGCAAATAAATGCGTATCGAACCGCACCGTCACCGCTCAGTGGAAACGAGGCATATATGTGTGTGTGTGTGTGTGTGTGTGTGTATGAGAGAGCAAGAGACAGTGTGTCATTAGAAAAATAATATCATAGAGAATGTTTAAAAACTAATATCAGCTTACGAGGAAACGGGGCGGAGTAGTGGTGCTTGCTTGAGATGATTCAGGAGAGGTCCGTGCGCCTATACCGATCAGAGCGCACGCTGACACGGAGTAAAGCCTTTATCCTCGACGCCACAGCACGACTGCGGCAAAAATGACAAGTTGATCGTTTCGCCACAGCTTTTTTGTAACAGCACACGTGGCGCCGGCCGCATCCGAGGATGAACGACTAAAACCGAGTATGTCCGAGCTTGCTTTTACCGTCTCAACTCTGTCGCCATTATGTTAATCCCGCCCACTCGACTCTTTACACGATGTGATTGGCCCTACCAGAGTTTGGTTTTTCCACTTCGAAAGACAACGGAGAGTTGCTAGACCACACTTTGCGGCAAAATAATATTTGCTGCCGCTAGGGTGCGCTGTAGATTTCTAGGCTAAAAATACGGTTTATTACTGTAAATTTTAATACAAGTCTGTAAAACCATTAACGTTCCTACCGTATTTTAACGGTAAAGTTCTGGCAACCACAGCTGCCGTTTTTTTACCGTAAAATTTACGGTTTATTTTTTACAGTGCACATTGATGGCTTAGAACACGAAACGAGCGGTTTGTGTGAGAAAACGAACAGTATAGTTTTTTTACCTCTTGTAACCACAGCCACGTCCAAGTGATCTGAAAGCATGGGCGCTTTGTGTCTAAAGACAGCCAGGATGGTTTATGCTGGTTTGACGCTGGTATAGAAGGTTAATCAACATAGCCATGTTTTTTTAAATCAAGTAGAGTCTTAAAATAACACTTGTTTAAATATTTCTACCGCTGGATAGAGGGGAAACGCACATCTGATCAGGGTTACAGCTATCATAAAGAATTTACACTCACATATACAGGCAGATGACAGGAGAGGCCTTTAGCTGCAAGCCAGAAATCATGAGATATTAAAGCGTCGTTCTTTACAGTCATAACCAGCAATCTTACGCTCACTAAAGACCACACACTGTCAACATATCATTATATTTTTTGCCCCCCATCCCCTCTCTCGGTTTCTATCTCTCTGATTTTCTCTACTCTTGCTCACTCCGTTTCCCAATTTATATGTAAATGGGATGTCTCTTGACAATGGCAGGCCCAAGGCAGTTTATTCCTGCTTTAGAGCAGTCCATAACCCAAAAATAAATGCCACAAGTCCTTGATTTTGAGCATGGCAAAATAAATCACATGTATTATTTTGCTAACCATAACGGTTTGAAAATGAGCATGATTTCCCCTCCTGTGAGGACACTGAAAACTGTTTACTATTTTATTCTTGATAAAAAAAATCAAATAATTCATAGGCATATTGTGTGGATGCAGAAATTTGCCGAAACTTGGCAGATTTCTGCAGGATTGGAACATTCGAAATAGAACGAAATGGGGAGGAAAAAATAAATGTTCCTTCTGACAACTGAAACAAAACAAAAAAAGATGAAAATTATATGTATTAATCATTTTCTGATCTTTCTTTTTTTATTACACAATGTCTTATTTAAATATTAAAAATTGTAATATAGTCAAAAGGCATTGGAACCCGTTCTCATCCCAAAGCGCCATATTTTGACACTTTTGCAAAACGTAAATATCCAACGCACATGGCACCCTTTAGCACCAAATGAGATGTAAAAATAAATAGGGCAGAAGGCACCTTCTAGTGGTCTAACCCTACCCCTACCCCATACCTAAAAACGTAACCGTCTCATTTGGCGCTAAAGGGTGCCATGTGTAACGGGTACATAAAGTATACTGTTAAATGTATTTATAGTTTATTAGAATTCCCACAAAATTGTTTTGTTGACGTATACCTGATATTGCTGCCTAGGTGAAGTTGAGTGTCTTTCCCTTTAATTGATGTGATGTCAATGTAGTTTCCTGTTCTGTCCCCTCCTCTTCCTCTTTGCATTGGTGATGCAGTGTGAGAGAGCTCGCGAGAGTGACACTCACTAAGAGGCTGATTACATTTTATTTGTGTATCAGGAATAAAACCTTGTTGAAACTGCCGATTGCTGTCCTGTTCTTCTCACATGAATGATAAACACAACGCAGAAAAGAAACCAGTTACACATGTGCGTTGGATATTTACGCTTTTGCAAAAGTGTCAAAATATGGCGCCTTGGGATGAGAATGCGTTGGGCATTGCTATCTTGCTATCTTTAGTTTAGTCATGTATTTATTAGCATACCTCACTCTGCATGTAATGCAGTCTTATTGCATTAACTTCTGTTGAGTTAATACTTGGAAAGGTTCATTTAAAGGTAGGCTATATTACTTCAACCACAGATATTGAACATCTTTCAATTTGCTTATCAGTCCAATAAAAAAGTTAATGCTTTCCTCACTGCCGATATGCCTCCATTGAATTTCAGTTTCCAAAAAAAAAAAATATATTCACTTTTTTATTCACTTTGGTACTTTTTTTGACATCTAGGGAATTTCCAAAACTAATTTGTTCTAATTTCCTCTGACTTGAAATTCTCTCAAATCACAAAGTACCTTTTCACTGGGAGTTTCATATAGACATACCAAATGTTCTTATGTTTGAAGTACAGCCTTTCATAATGCATTTAACATCAAACCTTTCTTTTGCATCTGCTCCCATTCATTTTAATAAATTGTATTATTATTACATCCAAATTATGCTAATAGTTAATTAACAAATAATTTGAATAATTCACATACATAGATTTTCAACTGTCAAATTGATTTGATTTGTTTGTAAAGTATCTCATTTTGGAGATTAGTTAAAAACAACATGTTGAACAAAAACACTGAGAAAATACCTTCTTTTGTGTTACAGGGTTGCAACCACATGTGGGTGAGTAATTAATGACAGAATTTTAATTTTGGGGTGAACTATCCCTTTAAGATAAAGTCACAAATGTGTTCTCCTAAATTCCAAAATGCCTCCTAATATATCTTGGCACTGTCTCTCACTAATTCGTGTGCACTCCTGCAAACATTTTAGCTGACAGTTCTGATATTTATAAGGGTTTAGAAGTTTCAAACACCAAGCCATGGCGGAGACTTTGATCAGGGTGAGCCGGTGACATTTCCCACTGTGAACGTTGAGGAATGTGTGTACATATGCTCAGGTAAATATCAGCTTTGTGTGCAATTATGGATAGGGAAAGTAATATGTCTTCATAAGTAACGTGATATCCATGCAAAAACACACAGACAGAACTGAAGTATTCGTTGGGCAATAGCAGGTAACCTTACAGAAGATATTTCTAGATGTTTAAGCTTCTTACTCGGTAGCAGAGTTTCTGTAGCTAAGCTGCTGTGTCATGCAGAGTAACATGCTCAGAACTTTAATGTGTTACAGTGAGATTAAAGCATTGAACAACATTCAGTTTAAACCTTTTGGGGATCATTTTGACACTTATTGTAGCCTTAGGTTGGATCCCAATTGACACACTTCTACTTGAGAATTCCCTCACTGGTTATATGTATACTCATACTACATACTTTTGAGTTTGTAGCGAGACTACCATTAAAAAGTTTGGGTTGGTAAGATTTTTTAAGGTTTTTGAAAGAAGTATTTTATTCCACAAGGCTGCATTTATTTGATCAAAAATACAGTAAAAACAGCAATATTTTAAAATATTATCACAATTTAAAATAACTAGTATGTTATATTAAATGTGATTTGTTCCTGTGATCAAAGCAGAATTTTCAACATCATTACTCCAGTCTTCAGTGTCACAGGATCCTTCAGAAATCGTTCTAATATGCTGATTTGCTGGCCTTAGTATAAATGTAATATTTTTAATGCACCCTTGCTTGCTTGAATAAAAGTGTGATTTTCTTTTAAAAAGTATGGATGGACGGTCCTATTGTAAAACCATTGTTTTTTTTTTTTATATTTACTACTACTCTATGATTATTCGTATTGATATAGCATTGTATAATAAGGTGTGTCAAAGAATACCATTGTATTGCTCTAGCGAAAACATACAGCACAGCATCTTAATAGCCTAAACAACAATCCACGAAAAGGACATTTTGTTTTGCTTTGTTGCTCACAAAACCAGAAACCGTTTCAGTGCTGATTATTAAAAGTATAAAAAAAGATCAAAGAAAAAAAGTTCTTGCCTGAACAAATATGACTTGGAAAAAGAAAAGCACGGATTTCAGCGTGGAATACTCTGCTCAGGATCAAAGGTGCTTGTGGCTGTGCTAATACCGTCAGCTTCCATTTCCTCTGGAGTCTTGCTACGCTGGATTAGCTGGCTGTTTTTCCTTTTTTCATGTGTGAGAGAACAGCACCTCCCTACAGCCCCACACGGATTACCAGAACCCCTGCTGCTCCTTTAACATGCCATTCACTCTCATAGGCCCACTGCTTCTGCTTTCCCATCCCTCGATCGCTACGACAGGAAGCCAAAAGCAGGTCCTGGATTAGCCAATGTGGCGGTCGGACGTGTGGGGATGTTTTTGTTGGCAGGCTCGGATGTGGGCATGCAACGCAGACTCAGATTAATGTTCTGATTACACCTTCAGGCCCCACCGGATGACTGGAGGATGGCCTGCCTCCATTTTAGGCCACCTCTCAAGACCAACAAAGCAGATAGGGTGAGAGGACGAATATGGAGAAGCTCAGGAGAGTGAAAGCGAGAAAGTCTGTGGATGGGTGTACATTAATTGAATCCAGGTCAGACACACAGGGATCAGAGAGCAGCCACGCCAGACAAGTAGGTCAAAATCATTTTTAGTGCTCTCTGAGAAACCAGCACGTATGGAAAACCTGTTCTCACAGGAAACGTTACAATGTTACGAGTTGACGACTTCATAAGAATTCGTACAATGTTAATTGTACAAATACTTAAGTGTATGAAGGTCCACCCCTGAACGTCCGTTCTTGGGAAGTAAACAAAATGTAAGAAAATGTTCCGAATGAGTATCATACGAATTCATAAAACGTCCCCACCTATTCACCAAAATGTAAAATAGTAATGAATTTCCATGAGATTGTGTTGGGAGATCATTCCCATTCCAGCTAACAAATATATGTTCTAAGGTCGTTTTGCCAATGTTCCGAGTTATGAAAATGTTGTTCTGTCAGGACCACTATCGTCAAATACTTTTGACAATTAGCAAACAATTATGATTGGTGGTATGGTTCTGTTCTGGACATGAACTCCCTGCGCATCCGAGCAGCCTAGCATGAATAAGAGCAGCAATAACCCACCTTAGGGTAAACAGAACAGAAACAACCTGAAAGTATTGCAGATATCATTGATTCAAGATTTTAAAGCACAACATAATTTGAGAATTTATTCTGATTCAAAGGGCACTCAGAAGGCCAAATCCTTACTGGACAAGAGGAAGAGCTGGGAATGGAGGAGGGTTATTAGCTCCTGAGAAACACAATAGCTGCTGATAATATTGAAGGAGCCTATATATGGATGCTGTGATAGGCTTCATATTCTTGGGGCCATGAAACTTTTCTGAAAATGATCAAAAATAGGCTACTGGCTGGCAACGTTTTTCAAAAATCCTGCAGGGGAAAGACTTTAGACAAACTAAAACGTTTCAGATAAAAAGGTCCATGAACAATGTATAATAATATAGGTTGTGCATCTATTACTCAAGAGGAGGTCTATAATACCTGGAGAAAGCTATCTGTTAGCATTTGCGTTCATCTCAGTGGCAGTCGTTCCTGAGCAGAAACGCAGAGTTGGGTGAACAAGCTATCTGTGTTTGTTATTTCAAATGTGTCATATAGCGATGGATGGATTCATAGGAAAGAGGGAAAATTAGGCCACTGGAAATCCACATCTGTTTACCTCCTCAAGGGTCCTCCGGGTGATATTGGTTCTTTGGAGTGGGTGACACACATTTATAGAAGATCCCTGACTCAAGCATGTTGCCCATGCATCCTCCTTTCTTTTGCTTTCTTATTTTTGCAGAGACAGCGAGCTGGGAACACATACCTCTCAGATGCACAGTACTTCAACAACTTTCTTCTATTTGAAATATTCCTGGTGTTTTCAGGTTTTACTCAGAGACTGTCAGGTTTGTATATTGATTCAAGAAAATGTCCAAGTTGGCTTTTTCCATACATTGAAAGTTAATGGTGACTGTGGCTCTCAAGGTCAAGGTTTTTTTTTTTTTTTTTTATCAGGATGTGCAGCTGTGGTTAACAATGAAATTGGGGGTCATATTGACCAGCAAACATCAAAATAATCATAAATGTTGAACACTCATTTCATAACACCCTCAAAGCATTAAACTGCAGGCATGGTCTTGACCCTAAATGAGAAACTGTCATAAAATAATAATAATAATAATAATAATACTGTCAGGATTCCATCTCCACCATGATCATCATCAATGCCCACTCATTCCCTTTCACCCAATCAGACACTTCCCCGTTCGTTGTCCCCAGATTACTAATTGCAATCACCTGCGTCTTATCACCCGCATGGACAATAAAACATTCACTCTCACTGCAGTCACTTGTCTGTTCTCGTCATTCAATGGCTCACAGACTCCCCGATCACCTACCTGTTTACCTGCATTCCGTTCTTTCAAGACCTGTCCATCTGCACCGAACCACCGTCAAGTCCCAAGTTTTTGGGAAAGCAGTGTCCGAACTATCCATTCATGACCAGCTATTCAACCTTCATCAAGGAAATTCATCTAAGTTCTGGAATGAAAGCGCTTTGATCTCTGCCTTCCATCATGGATTGAATTCCAAGGTGTGCCACCTGCTGGTTGTGTATGATTCAGTTCCAACAGTTCATCTGACCATCTGAAATGTGAATTCCACACCTCTACTGTTCACTTTCTTGGATAAACCAATGAGGTGTTCAAATGGACCAGAGGAAGGTAGAAACCATCCGAATTCGCCACAACCCACATCCGTAAAATAACTACAACACTTTCTTGGTTTTGCAAACTTCTATCGAAGATTAATCCGCAATTACAATTTGATCAGTGATCACCTCAGCTCTCAAAGGCCGACCCAAGTCTCTGTCCTTGTCCTCCGCGTTGTCCAGGCCTTCCTGCGCTTATAGGAGAGCTTCATCACTGCTCCCATTCTCATCCATCCCAACCCGGACCTTCTGTTCTATGGTAGAGGTGGATGCCTCTTCCACTAGAGTAGGAGCAGTGTTCTCAGTGGCAGGGTGAGCCACCTAAACTCCTTCCATGTGCCTTGTTCTCCAAGAAGCTGTCCCCAGTGGAGCAAAATTATGACATCGACAACCGGGAACTGTTGGCCATCAAACTGGCCCTCGAGAAGTGGAGGCACTGGCTAGAGGGAGCTAACCATCAATTCACAGTGAAAACCAATCATCGTAACTTGGAGTACCTAAGGGAGGCTAAGAGATTGAACCCTAGACAAGCCCGATGGGCTCTGTTTTTCACACGATTCTACTTTGTGCTATCATATCATCCCGGAAGTACTCCATCATACCTCCGTTGAAGATCTCCATCCAGAGCTAATCCTCAGTCCCATCATCTGCGAAATTGACCTACAGATCGCCCAGGAACTTGCCCACCAACCCGCTCCGCTGGGAGGTCAAGAAGGCCGTATCTTCTGGACTCAGCTCACACAGTTCCGGACTCTGGATATACAGGTAGCAAACATACTCTCTCACTCCTCAGTCAATGTACTGGTGGCCGTCCATCTCTAGAGATGTCTCCAGGTTCGTCTGCGGGTGTTCAGTCTGTGCCCCAAAGAGACTCCCTGAAGGCAAGCTTATACCGTTACCTCCTCCCAGATGACCATGGTCACACATCGAAATCGATTTCATGACTGATCTACCAAATTCAGAAGGCATTACCTGCGTATTCGTTGTTGTGGATGGTTCTCAACAGGTTGCAAGCTGATCCCCTTACCTGCTCTTCCCCCAGCTTTAGAAGCAGCTGAAGCCCTATTTCACAACATATTCTGGAACTTTGGTCTTCCAGAGAATATCGTCTTGGACCGGGGACAGTTCATCTAGAGACTATGGCAAGCCTTCTTCAAACTCCTTTGGGTCACCTCTCCTCTAGTTACTACCCGTAGACTAATGACCAGACTGAATGGAAGATTCAGAAAATTGGACGTTACCTGCAGACTTACTGCCATCAGTACCAGGACAGCTGGAGCTGTTACCTCCCATGGGCAGAATATGCTCAAAACTCCCTGCGGCAGAACTCAGATAACCCTTCCACTGACGTACCTCCTCCTCCCATTCCCGTCGAAGAACTGGTTTACCGAGTCTGCACCATCTTGGATTCCCGGTGGCGAGGTCCTCGGCTGGAGTACCTGGTGGACCGGGAGGATTACGGGCCAGAGGAACGTTCATGGGTCCTACAAGATGACATCTTGGATCCTACTCTACTCACCCAGTTCCACAGTGATCATCCAGACTGTCCTGCTCCCAGGGGTCGTGGTTGACCTCGCCGCTGGCAGCACCCTTCTCAGGCGCCGAGAGCCGCCCTCGGGAATGGGGAGGGGGTACTGTCAGGATTCCATCTCCACCACGATCATCATCACCGCCCACTCATTTCCTTTCACCCAATCAGACACTTCCCGGTTCATTATCACCTAATTGCTAGTCACTGTCACCTGTGTCCCAACACCTGCATGGACTATAGAAACATTCACTCTCACTGCAGTCACTTGTTCTCCAAGAAGCTGTCCCCAGTGGAGCAGAATTATGACATTCGACAACCGGGAACTGTTGGCCATCAAACTGGCCCTCGAGAAGTGGAGGCACTGGCTAGAGGGAGCTAACCATCAATTCACAGTGAAAACCAATCATCGTAACCTGGAGTACCTAAGGCAGGCTAAGAGACTTAACCCTAGACAAGCCCGATGGGCTCT
Source organism: Hybognathus amarus (assembly GCA_030378365.1). Lineage (NCBI taxonomy): Eukaryota > Metazoa > Chordata > Actinopteri > Cypriniformes > Leuciscidae > Hybognathus > Hybognathus amarus. Next base: position 31,985 of record JAQIUQ010007404.1, on the reverse strand, counting down.
GTTTTTCACACGATTCTACTTCGTGCTATCATATATCATCCCGGAAGTACTCCATCATACCTCCGTTGAAGATCTCCATCCAGAGCTAATCCTCAGTCCCATCATCTGCGAAATTGACCTACAGATCGCCCAGGAACTTGCCCGCCAACCCGCTCCGCTGGGAGGTCAAGAAGGCTGTATCTTCTGGACTCAGCTCACACAGTTCCGGACTCTGGATATACAGGTAGCAAACATACTCTCTCACTCCTCAGTCAATGGTACTGGTGGCCGTCCATCTCCAGAGATGTCTCCAGGTTCGTCTGCGGGTGTTCAGTCTGTGCCCCGAAGAGACTCCCTGAAGGCAAGCTCATACCGTTACCTCCTCCCAGATGACCATGGTCACACATCGAAATCGATTTCATGACTGATCTACCAAATTCAGAAGGCATTACCTGCGTATTCGTTGTTGTGGAATGGTTCTCAACAGGTTGCAAGCTGATCCCCTTACCTGCTCTTCCCCAGCTTTAGAAGCAGCTGAAGCCCTATTTCACAACATATTCTGGAACTTTGGTCTTCCAGAGAATATCGTCACCTGCAGACTTACTGCCATCAGTACCAGGACAGCTGGAGCTGTTACCTCCCATGGGCAGAATATGCTCAAAACTCCCTGCGGCAGAACTCAGATAACCCTTCCACTGACGTACCTCCTCCTCCCATTTCCGTCGGAGAACTGGTTTACCGAGTCTGCACCATCTTGGATTCCCGGTGGCGAGGTCCTCGGCTGGAGTACCTGGTGGACTGGGAGGATTACGGGCCAGAGGAACGTTCTTGGGTCCTACGAGATGACATCTTGGATCCTGCTCTACTCACCCAGTTCCACAGTGATCATCCAGACTGTCCTGCTCCCAGGGGTCGTGGTTGACCTCGCCGCTGGCAGCACCCTTCTCAGGCGCCGAGAGCCGCCTCGGGAATGGGAGGGGGGTACTTTCAGGATTCCATCTCCACCACGATCATCATCACCGCCCACTCATTTCCTTTCACCCAATCAGACACTTCCCGGTTCATTATCACCTAATTGCTAGTCACTGTCACCTGTGTCCCAACACCTGCATGGACTATAAAACATTCACTCTCACTGCAGTCACTTGTCTGGTCTCGTCATTCCATGGCTCACAGACTCCCCGATCACCTACCTGTTACTTACCTGCATTCGTTCTGCTCAAGACCTGTCCATCTGCACCGAACCACTGTCAAGTCACTATCTATCTATCTATCTATCTATCTATCTATCTATCTATCTATCTATCTATCTATCTATCTATCTATCTATCTATCTATCTATCTATCTATCTATCTATCTATCTATCTATCTATCTATCTATCTATCTATCTATCTATCTATCTGATCTATCTATCTATCTATCTATCTATCCATCTATCTATCTATCTATCTATCTATCTATCTATCTATCTATCTATCTATCTATCTATCTATCTATCTATCTATCTATCTATCTATCTATCTATCTATCTATCTATCTATCTATCTATCTATCTATCTATCTAAACAAATGTTGGTTGATCTAGAGTTACCATTATAAACCTATGTCCCTCAATCAGTGTGCCAAATTTCACAACTTTTTGTCATACGATTCAAAAGGGAGAACAACAAGCAGAAAAGCAATATTTGTAGAGTTGGGTACTCGAACTCGAACTCTAATCTTTAAGCTCGAACTCGAGTCCAATTTTGAATGAACTCGGACTTGTCACGCACTCGGATGAATTTGTACTCGGACTTGGCACGGACTCGGACATTTTAGACTCGGAAAAATGTCCGAGTCCAGTCGAGTCCGGGCACTGGAGGACACATTATTCAAAAACGAAAAGAAACTACTTGTGTTGTGTCCGCTGCGTTAAGCATTGTAGCCAATCACAGACATGTATAAGCGCATGAACGCAGTGAGCAAATCAGAGGCATTTTAGAGTCAACTTGCAGAGAATTCGCTCAAAATGTATGTTCAGAATCAGCACGAGCTTTATCCTTTTGCAAATCCCCTCAAACAAAGTCTAGACGCGATATAAATGACAGATTCACTGTGCAGTGCGGATAACTTCAGTGTTTATGACAAGAGTTTTAGGGAGAGTGCAGAACGCGGTAAGTGATGGCTTAATGGGAGCGCTATTGACAATCTAAATAATAATTTTGTTTTTCGTGCTTCTAGAGCACCAGTGGTTACGTTCACAATGTAAATCAAAAACAGTCATAAATGCATTTAAATGTGGGAGTGAATCCGCTAAATTTTAGTCCTGTGAGTCATGAAATTGCGACGATTGACAGTAGCCATAGCAACATGAGAACGTGATAAACATAGCAACAGTTTGGCGACTAATAATTGTATGATTTTTGTTACATTTACACTTTAGTCATAAGTTTACATACACCTTTCAGAATCTCCAAAATGTATTTTTTTTCTTTTCTTTTTTATTAATAGGAAGGATCATAAAAACATTGTTTCTATTCAGTAGCCTACTGCACTGAAAAAGCTTTTTTCACATAACAGATGTTTAATGGCCTAGTCCACAAGACAAAATACAAGACAAATTACTTGATTTTAATATTGTGTGTCATTACCTGAATGACCCACAACTGTTTTTTTTGTTTGTTTGTTTGTTTTTTGTAATGGTTGTTCATGAGGATCCTCCAGCTCCTGCACATTCTTTGCTTTTCCAGCATCTTCTGCATATTTGACTCCTTACTAGCAGTGACAGTAAGATCCATCTTTTCGCACTGGTGACAAGTGAGGGACTCATACACAAACATTACAAACCCTGCAAATATTTAGTGATGTTCAAGAAGGAAGCATCCGTTAAGGATGGAACTGGATGTAAATTGGTGTAAATTGTTAAAAAAATAATTAATTAATTTAGTCCTGCCCTTCAGAGGCTAAAAAAGATATTAGCATGTAAAACAAAATAATAAAAATGTAAACATCACCATCATCTTGCTCAAAATTATACCCCTGGCACTTAATGCGTCGTGTTGCATTCTTGAGCATTACCTTGCAAATACCTTTTTCTCTTTGCTCCTCAATATATTTTTCACTGTGTGAGAACATGTGGAGTGAGAGCGGAATGGCTTGTGGGACGTAGCAACAGTAACTAAGAGGGACGGGTCTTTGTAAAAAGTCAATTTCAAATCATTTAAATCTTTGTGGACTCGGCCGGACTCGACTCGGACTCGGATGTTAAGGACTCGGACTCAAGTCCGACTCGGCCCTCTTTGGACTCGGACTTGGACTCGGACTCGATTGTTAAGGACTTGGACTTTGAACTTTGGATTCTAACTAAAGGTGGACTCTACCCCCAACTCTAAATATTTGACCCTTAAGAAATCAAATGGAATTAAAGATGAGCTGTTGAGGAATGCTAGAAGGCTTGTCCCATGAGCAAGGTAAGAAGCCATTACATTCCCTTGTATTTTGATTGACAGGATTAGATGAACTTACTCCTCCAGAACATTTTATTACTCTGTTTAACAGCTCATTATCTACATGAGCTTTTCATAAAGTGCTGCTCAAGCATTTCTCCCATTCACATGCAGATAGCGTTGCCAGATAATGCATTTGTGTTTTGTGTTGCATCTGTAATGCTGTTAAATTCATTGTTCTTTCTTGATTGCACTGTGTGTGTATTTTGTGAACTTGATATTACTGCTGAAGTTCTCTTCTGGGATCAATAAGTATTGCTCTCTTTATATTACTGAAAGTGACTTGAAAAAATCATGGGTTTTAATATAATAGGTTATTATTAAAGAAGAACCAGTGGAGTTCTGAGCTCACCTGGGCATGTATTACTGCTTCTCTTTAGGAAAACACAAACAGTGAGATAGGCTGAACTATTAATGGGAGAATTTACAGGCGATTAAAACAGCTGCAGATTGGATGTGATCTAAAGCAAAGCAGCACAATCCATGATGTTTTTTGTTTTTTTTTGTCAGATATTATCAGTAATTTGGCAGTTAAAACAAGGGATTTTGGTGTTTTATCTGGTAACGCTTCCTTTTACAGTCCTGTTACCCATGTAAATACTATGTACTTATTTTAGTAACTACAATTACTGGGTAATAACTAGTACTAACCCTGAAGCTACCCCTAAACCTAACCCTGTTCCATGTACTTACCTTATATTAGCCAGTACTTTCTAGGTACGTACACTGTAAGTACACTGTGATGTAAACATAAGTTGTATTGTACTTGCCTGATTTTAAATAGTGGGCTCAGGTTGTTCCCAATATGGCTGCCAAGTGAACAGATTTGCTTTAAAAAGAACTTTGCTTAAATGGACCAGCAGCTTTCCTCTCTAAGAGCTGAAATCTGTCATACGTGGGCTGATCTTCAACTCGCTGAGTGCACATTTTAGTCTGTTGTTGTTCGGCTGAGAGGAGGCCACCATTTAGGCTGAAATTTAGTCCATTCCATAACAGCAAAACTAGTGTTCCAGTTGTGCACCTTCACATTGAATTATTAAAATGAAAAGAGACGCTTTTTTCATTCACACATACACACACACACACACACACACACACACACTGTTGTCTTTCTTTTCACCTCTTGTGTCAAACATATTAAATAATGTTTGTGGTCCGTTGTTGTTGTTTTTTCCATTTGAATTATTATCCTTAAGTTGTCTAGATATGACGGATGGTAATAACCTTTCAGCTTTGACAGACTGACATGGGCTCTGAAAACAGTTTGCTAATGGTCAACTGCGCTCAGCTAAAAGTCAAAACATTAGCAAACGCTGTAAATGTGATGTATGTAATCCTGAATTGGCAGTAAATATCCAATATAACAAATGTAATTGGCTGTAAAAGTGACTGACTGTGTCTTTGTTTTAAAATGAAGTGCTGAGATGGAGTCAAATCACCAGACTGCTGGTAAGGAAAATAAATTCTAATAATTGAAGCAGTGCAGCAGATCTTGCTGGAGGTGATGGCATCTTTTTCTCCTTTTCTTTTGTCTTTTCCCTTTTCTCTTCTTCAGTATCTGGTTTATCTCTCTTTATCGCTCACTGTTCTTTTTTCTATTTTTATTTACCATTTGATTTGTTCATTATATGACTATGGCATCACATACTGTCATATTGCAGTGTTACATTTACATACATAACATGATTTTAATCAAAGCAATAAGCCTCAAGTAGCAATGGTTTACAGTCTCTTTAATCCACGGCTTCACTGGGCTTATTGCTTTTATAAAATGTTTACTACATAAGGCTGGCAAGGTTTTATAAAACAGACTCACAGCAACAAAAATCGAATAATCTATTGATAACTGTCAGGGATCAATCAAACTCGTTTCAGTCCACTACTCAAAGATCACTCTCTCCAGAATATTAATCACACACCTGCTCATCATCAGTTACTACATCAACCAGCTCATAATAACTCTCAGTTTAATTTCAGTCTTTGTCAAGCCTCCAACAGGAACTGACCGTTCTTCTTGTATCCTGAAAACCCTGTTATCTCTGAACTGCCTGAGAATTCTGTCTCCTGACTCAAACTAACCTTTTGTGATATTGTTCTGCTATCTCCAGATCTCCCGTTCAATTCCTGAGATCCTGTTCTCTCATGAGATCCCATGTTCGCAATTTTGATCCAGTTTCTCCAATCATACCTAAAAAAGGAAGAGTGAAAGAATTAACGAACTGAGGCTGAGTGATTATCCTAGTCTTGAAGTTATCTGGATTACCTGTTGTTATCCGTGCAGCAAGTGATCTTTACTATAACTGCACCTGAAATCATATACTCACCTTACACTATTGTCACCTGTAGATAAAGCTGTATATGAATCACTTACCTATCTATCCTGACAATAACAAATAATACCTTCCACCAAGCAATGTAACAACAATCATGAATCATGTTTACTTTTATATTCGTCATTTTATTATTACTATTAACATAACAGCATCTCCAATTCTTGTTTAGTTTAAGATTTTTAAGTAATATTTTGGATAGATGGATGGATGGGTAAATGGATGAGAAAAAGAGCGTTATGTTTAGGCCTACATGTGAAAATCATTCTCCCTCTTTCTCTCTCACACTCTTTCGCTCTCTACATATAATGTATATACATTGGAATGATATAAAGGTTAGCTGTTCTGTAGGTCCAGTCCTATGTGAAAGGCACCAGGAAGTTTCCAGAGCTTTCTGTCAATCATATTCAAACTGCTACAGTTACAACAGGAAAAGTTTTAATCACTTCCCACTTTTACTGAAACTATCTTTCACTAAACTTAAAGCTGCAAACTGTAATTCATTTAAACACTCGAGGTTTGTAGCATTTTATCCATTATTAGGTTTCCTGCACCAAAACGGTCATGATTTAGTTTTGCCCATTTCCATGACAGAACTGTGTCAATCACATTGGTTAGCCCATCCCATTTTGAAATCTAATTGTCATATCAACAACCCAACTCCGCATAACAGTACAGTCAACAGTACATTAAAGATCAAATATCTTACAATTTGCAAAGATATACAGGTCATGTCGCATTTTCACTTTCAATAGACAAACAAGGAGTCGTATCACATCGCAACTGGTTGGTGCAGTATGTAATATTGACAGTTTGCAGCTGAAATCAGCACTGGTAACTACTAGTTGTTTCCCCCGTCCCCTCCTCATCAGACCCAAATGCTCTCGTGAGTTGCCAGATTGAGGCCATGCAACAGGAATGAGCACAAATTACATTTGAAGGTGAAAAGTTAATTTATCTGTGTTTTAATATGCCTCTGGTAATACAGCTTTTTAGATTCATGCCAAGGCTTGTTAGGTCAGGTAGAATTTGCGATATCAAATGGCTAACGCCAGACCATGTATCGTTGAAAATGAGACGCAGACATGGTCTGTGAAACCACATGTTAATTTTCTCGTATTTGAGGCGTGGTTTACGAATGCCCAGAGCCTTATTATTGGGTTCTACGAATGTCTATCAATACCAATCGGTTCAATGATACCAGATGACGTATGTAGAGCGACAGAAAATTAGACAAGGAAGAAGACGATGGGTCAGAGATTTAGGAGCTTTATGGGTCCCACTTTATATTAAGTGGCCCTATAGCGTGAACTTACATGGTTACTAGACATGTACTTAGTATGTAAGAACAGTGTAAATACACATTTGTACATAGTATTTACAGCTCTAATATATGTGTAACTACACATATATGATAACACACTGAAAGGTATGGGTAAGTACAAATGTGTAACAGGACATTGGTAACAACACTTTTTTACTAGAGTAAGTACACATGTGTAACAGGCATTATGTAACTACATTTTGTAACAACAATATGTATTACACACGTTCTTCCATGTCCACACAGTCTTCAATACTGTAGTTACAAGTTTGGAAGGCATCTGAAACTCCACTGAAATCATGATGATTCCTATGTGTATACCATGTATTTACTGACTGGCAGGACTCGCGCTGAATTACAGCTAAAGTTTCCCCTTGTGGTATCAGTGTACTGTACTTACACGGTAACTCCTCAGTAACTCTGCACTTGATACAATGCGTTTAACAATCATAACTTACTGTGTATAACAAAACCCAAACCTCTGTACAACACTGTATTAACAGTGTACTTACACGGTAACTCCTCAGGAACTGTCTACTTAATATAAAGTGTAAAACGGCCATAACTTACTGTGTATAATAAAAAACCCAAACCTCTGTACAACACTGTATTAACAGTGTACTTACACGGTAACTCCTCAGTAAATCTGCACTTGATTCAATGCGTTAAACTGTCATAACTTACTGTGTATAATAAAAAACCCAAACCTCCCCACATGGAAAGAACCTATATGAGGATATATGTGCATATATGAAACCTATATGCAGTTTATATGCACATATATGCTGCATATAAACAGCATATATGCACATATATGGTAATATATACGCTGCAAAAATGTCATTTCAAATTTTAACTCAAATTCAACTTTAACTTTCAACTTTACATTTTTCATTGCATTTTTAACCCAACATTTGGGTTTGTCCATATTTGACCCAAAGCATTTTTTAGAGTGTATATGTCACTATACTGCAAAAAAATAAATAAAAAATAAATAAATAAAAAAAAAAATATGTCAGAGTGATATATAATTTCAACTGTAATGCATATATGCAGTTTTTTCTTTCAGTCAATATTTGTCAACTGTCATACATGATGCCTAGCTCATATTTTCTATTATCAAGAAAATAACTAACTACTACTAAAAAAGTTTGGTTAAAGACGGCTAGAATAAAACTTACCATAACACCTCATATTGTACTTGGTAATTTTACAGGTAGTTTTCTTGTGTTAAATACCATTTTACTAATATGGAAATTTTTTTATTTTTAAAACAAAAGTATCATCAGGCTTGTGTTTAGGATTTTATAAGGTCTCATCTTCTTTTAGAAAAGATAATAGCAGAAAGCAAAAATAAATTGGATGAATATAATAAAAAATATAATAATATTCTGAGTATTATAATTATATGAAATATTGTAGTTTTTCATATCTTTTTCAAATCATATTTATTCTTCTGTATAATATATTTTATAATATATTTTGTAAAAGTGTTAAAAAAGTTAATAGAACATGCATTTAAGTAATCATCATAATCATCCCACATCTATCTGAGAAATTCACAGTGGTTAATAAATTTGAAGACAATCATTTCTGCTGCTGCACTGCCGATTGGCCGCTACAGCGCTCCGTAGTTGATGACGTCATCCGCCTGACGCTTGACGTTATCTGATGAAGTTTCGCGCCAAAAGATAGCGGCTGGGATTTAAAATTGCGATATCAGCATTGGAGATCCTCTAAGTCCTACTTATCACCAATCGTAAGTATTCCTAATTTTATATTTATTATTAGTTTTTTTTTCTTGCGGTGGCAGAGAAGTATAGGTTTGGGTTTTTTATTATACACAGTAAGTTATGGCCGTTTTACACTTTATATTAAGTAGACAGTTCCTGAGGAGTTACCGTGTAACGTAGACTCACTGTATTCCGGACACTTTGCACAGTAAACCGTGCTCATACTGTTTTTATATAAGTAAGTTAGCCGAATGTCCAGTAAAACGGTTCTAAATTACATATTTTCTGTTAGACGACGAACGGAACTTAGCTAACGTTACATGTTAACCAGCAGTTACTTCCACAGCACTGACAAATTTCCAGATTTGTAACCACGACGTCGTTGGAGAAAATCACTATACATGTAAGTTGAAGACAGCATATCTGCTGTGATATATTGCTGAGTTATTTACATGTACATTAATAACTCGTAGAGACAATTAGATTCCACAGAATGAGTTTTATTCTCTCACAGCAATGGCCTATAGCATTCACGTGACTTTCCGCCGGAACAACCCCCTCTCAGCCTGACCGAGTGGCAAAAGATCTGCTGCATGACTGGATTTAATAGGGGAAACTGCGAAAATGCGACTAAAACGAACAATTGTATCAATTTAAATTAAATGTTGGACTCAATATAGTGTTCCCTACAACTTACTAAAGATCGTGATCCATGGATATTATTGACATGCAGCCAGGAATCGTGTTGCCTGACATTTATGTTTGCCTGATTTTCGACACCGGGGAAATAGAAGCAATATAGACCTAAACATAAAGCAAATTTGCCTGTGAATGTTTTATATACATATAATATAGGTTTAAATCTGGGTGATTACTTATATCAGTGTTATTTACAGCCTATATATCATCATATCGTCCAGCCCTAAAATTCACGCTGAACACATACAGCCGCTCAGTCTTTTTGCCACTCACTGTGAGAAACTGCAGCACTCCGGCCGGAGGTGACGTCACGCGCATTCCCTCTATAAGTTGCAACAATGTTAATCAGTTCCAGTCAGAGACGTTAAGGATAATCTGCCCCTATAAGGTAAACCTTAGGTTGAATTAATTAGGGGAGAGCAGGGGCGAAAGTACCATATTTCAGAAAAACATAATTTTAAAAGATGATGGTTTAGACAGATATTTTTGTTACCCGCTGAAAGATAAACCTGATTGCTCGTCTGTCTCTGGGGACACGCCTTCCACACGTTTCAAAGTTTGTTTGACACATTTTGAGCAAATCATTTTAGAGAAATCTTGAAAAAACTGCCGGGAGACGCAGTGTCCGGATTACCATGAGGATAATATAAAACGCATATATTTTAACAACTATAAGTTGGTAAAGTAATCATATTAATCTTCATAACTTTGTTGTATAAGCGTCTATACACTCTTGTAGTCGACAATTGCTCATTTGAGCATTATATTCTAAAGTTATATTTAAGAATTTTAAATGTATATATATTTTTTAATCCCTTAAAGTACAAATATTTGCAAATTGTAACTCATAATTATTTTATAAGACCATAAGAATGTTTTTTTTTTGTCATTTTCTGGTGGGTAATCGTGTTTTAAGAGCCGTTTTCTATGGAGGTATTATCCCCTCATCCATTTCCTGCCGGAAAACCTTCCCCTCGTCATTTTTTGAACAGTCAATGGTGTAAGTTAGAAACTCGCGTTGATTTCGTTGAAACGACTGGCTCTGGAATCATAAGGTTGGTCGAAATCGAAAAGAGGAGGCAAAGATGACACCGATATATATTTATGCGTGACCTGAAAGTGTTGATTTATAAAATTTGCGAAAAAAGATCAAGTGTCCGGAATACCGTGATGTCCGGAATACAGTGAGTCTACGTTAAAGGATTAGTTCACTTTTGAAAAAAAAAAAAAAAACTTTTGCTGATAATTGCTCAACTTATAGAAGCTGCATCTGAAACTGTTATTAACTGTCTTTTGGACCTTGGGACGTCTGGTTCCCATGGAAGTCCATTATATGGAGAAAACTCCTGGAATGTTTTCATCAAAAACCTTAATTTCTTTTCGACTGAGGAAAGAAAGACATGGACATCTTGGATGACATGGGGGTGAGTAAATTATCAGCAAAAGTTTTTTCAAAAGTGAACTAATCCTTTAAGTACACTGTTAATACAGTGTTGTACAGAGGTTTGGGTTTTGTTATACACAGTAAGTTATGATTATTAAACGCATTGTATCAAGTGCAGAGTTACTGAGGAGTTACCGTGTAAGTACAGTACACTGATACCACAAGGGGAAACTTTAGCTGTAATTCAGCGCGAGTCCTGCCAGTCATACAGTAAATACATGGTATACACATAGGAATCATCATGATTTCAGTGGAGTTTCAGTGCCTTTCAAACTTGTAACTACAGTATTGAAGACTGTGTGGACGTGGAAGAACGTGTGTAATACATATTGTTGTTACAAAATGTAGTTACATAATGCCTGTTACACATGTGTAACGTAGACTCACTGTATTCTCTAGACCCTTCCAGAGCTGAGATATTGAGATCTACGTAGCATTTATGCCATTACAAATTTATGCCATTACACTAAAAAAGCATTTATGCCATTACACAAAAAAACAAAAACCACAGTGGTACCCCTTATGTTTTTTTGTGCAAAAAAGTTTATCCAATCTTCTTGAAACTCTGGATTCTGATAGAGGGCCATGGGACTTAGACCTGAGTGCAAAAATGGAGGCTCTAGACCCTTCCAGAGCTGAGATATTTATGAGATATTTGTGACATACTGAGATATTGAGCCATTATAAATATCTTAATATCTCAGCTCTGGAAGGGTCTAGAGCCTCCATTTTTGCACTCAGGTCTCAGTCCCATGGCCCTCTATCAGAATCCAGAGTTTCAAGAAGATCAGAGAAACTCAAAATTTCGAAAATATCCCCCCAAAATTTCCAAAATTTCCAAAATTTCCCCCCCCCAAAAAAAAAAAAAAAAAAAAATGACAGTGGTACCCCTTTTGTTTTGTTTATTTTCGGGGTGAAAAATTAAGTTTCTCCAATGTTCTCAAAACACTGGATTCTGATAGAGGGCCATGAGACTTAGACCTGAGTGCCAAAATGCCTGAGTGCCAGAGCTGAGATATTGAGATCTGCATTACAAATATCTCAATATCCATACCTGCAAACTTGTCGCTTTTCGGCGAAAATCGCCGTTTTCTTGGTCAATTGGGTCATTTACGTGAATCACGTAGAACCGGAGAGTTTTTTATTTGGGGGTGGAGGGGGGGGGGGGTAGGTGCGCAGAGACAAGGGCGCGATTGAACAGTGGAGACATAAAAACATCCGTCATTTTGTTCATACAGGACAACGTTCAGTCTGCAGAGTGTTTACTTATTTGTGTAGGCCTATACGTGCATTAAAACAGTTTTAAGAGCAAAACATATGTATCCAACCCCTGTTTGAAACAGTCCGTGTGTTGTACGTCTGCCCAGATGAAGAATAGGAAAGACAGTGCAAACAAACTGGTAGTTCCACAAGTCCTTTTATAGTTGCTTTCTTTCAGTTAAGCACACTCTTCACATACATGTCGAAAGAGCGGTTGTTAACAGGTTGAAGAAAACACTCTGTAAAACGCTACAAATCAAAGTGAAAGTAAACGCATTATAAAACAGCCCGCGATAGATCGTCATCTTCCTCTTTGCGCGAGCATTCTCACTCTCAATGAGCGTGCGCGTGCTCACATAACAACATCACGCATACAATAACGAACGCCATAGAAGAAGTCCTCTTAAAGGCATATCAACATGTCATGAACACTACTGAACACTAAGTGGCCGTTACAGCGTTCCATTGGTTTTCAAAACAGAGCACTAATCTGTTTATAGTATATTTTAAAGTGTTATATTTTAGTATATTTTATAGTATATTTTAAAGTGTTTGTAGTATTATTTTATAGGGAATTATTGATAATTCTGATGAGAATACAGTTAGGGTTAATTAAAATGAAGGAAAACAAATATATTGATCTGAAATATAGCAAATTAACTTTAAATTAATTCAGGTAAAATTGCCAAACATATCTCAAACTCTTTTGTCTTTTTATTAGTTTAATTAATGAACTAATTATATGAAACTATTATCAGTGCACTATAAATAAACTGGTTTTATGCCTTTATTAATAAAACGTATTTAAAACATACAAGGCTTAAGACATTTATAAAAGACGGCTTATATATGTGTGTGTGTGTGAGTGAGTGACAGAGACAGACAATGAAGCTATTTGAATTGAGATAGCGTGAGTGTGTGTCAGAGCAAAAAAATGACAGCGAGTGTGTGTTTGGGTGTGAGTGAGAGCTTAAGAGAATGACCGCGTGTGTGTGAGTGAGTAAGAGAATAACTTTACATTATTTCCACTCGACGTTACCGGCGCTGCCATTCACTCATCTGAGGTAAAATATGTCCCGTGGTGCACGTGCACGGTGCACTCCTCTAATCTGATACTGCGGGCAATATTTTCAGCGCCCCCAAACCATAAAATTCGACGACGCTGATTGGCGAAATATAAACTTTTTTGCATAGCAACCGGGGAACCATTGGCTTAAATTCCAGCACTGTGGGGCTGAGCGAACTGGAGCCCAGAGAAGACAGCCTATTGGCTATACTACTACACCAACATGATAAACGTAAGGAACGTGAATGCAAATATCATTCTGGAGAGTTCAAAACACCTTTCAAAGTAAAACCATTATTAGCATATAATTAACACAGATTATTTTTCATAAATTATAATATATATATATATATTTAAAAAAAAACAACAGACAGACAGGGTCGGAGGGAGGGCGCGCCCAGCGCCCTCTATGGGGCGAGCCGCCACTGGTGGTACCCCTTTTGTTTTTTTCAGGGTGAGAAATTAAGTTTCTCTAATCTTCTCAAAACTCTGGATTCTGATAGAGGGTCATAATAGACCTGAGTGCCAAAATGGAGTCTCTAGACCCTTCCAGGGGTGAGATATTGAGATCTCACGTAGCATTTATGCCATTACAAATATCTCAATATCTCAGCTCTGGAAGGGCCTAGAGTCTCCATTTTGGCACTCAGGTCTAAGTCTTATGGCCCTCTATCAGAATCCAGAGTTTCAAGAAGATCAGAGAAACTCAAAATTTATATATATATATATATATATATATATATATATATATATTAGGGCTGGGCGATAAAACGATAAGCGATATGTATCGTGATAGACATGTGATCGATATCAATAAAAAATGTGTTCGATATAACGTTCGATATTTTTTTTTTTCGACGGAAGAAATCACAGGTTGCGAAGCAAGTTTGGTTGCATTAACAAAGGCACGCACTATCTGGTAACCTAGTGACGTGGGGAGTGACGCGCTAACAGGCAATCATGTAACGGTTTCAGTTTGATTGCGCCATTTCTATGTCTCGTCACTCGTGCTGCTGGATTCCTCTTCAGTAACCGGCGATTGATAAACAGAAAATGAGTGCCCTTCATCTACATGCCGTGCAGGCTAGAATTGTGAGACATTATTGGATAATTCGCTCTATTCGCGAGTGAGTGTGTGTGCGCGCGCGGAGAGTAAGCACGTGCGCGATCTAACTTTGGGCCCTATTTTAACGATCTGAAACGCAAGTGTCAAAGCGCAAAGCGCAATTAACTTTGTGGGCGGATCCCGCGCTGTTGCTATTTTCCCGGCGGGATAAATGCCTCTTGCGCCTGGCGCAAATCTAAAAGGGGTTGGTCTGGAGTAGCTTCATTATTCATAGGTGTGGTTTGGGCGTAACGGAAATAAACCAATAAGAGCGTCATATCACATTCCCTTTAAGATCGTGAAGAACAAGATGCGATTGTTCCGTGGCACAATTCTATTTTAACGGCACATTTACCAGGCGCGCTTCAGCATCGGTTCACAGCCGAGTGGAACGATGTTCTCGTCAGGGCCGTAAAAAGAAAGAGAAGGGACACTGGGGATGGGACAAACCCACCCAAATTAGCTTCGGGTTAAACATGCATATAATAATTTGGGTAAATGTGTAAGCTTTATGCCTGTTTTTCCCATCATCATGGACACAACAATGATTTCCCTCATGTTTATATATTTTTCCGTATAATAATGTATCATTTGCAAAAAGTAAAATGCATCTGTGTTGATGAGAGAATCATCTACACTGTATGCGCGTTGTTCACACTCTGTATTATGGCCAAGCATGCACGCTTAAAATAGCATCTGAATGTACGCGCAACGCGCCACTAACTTTAGACCAGGTTTTTTCTGGTCATTGGCGCAAGTGTTTTCTGGAACTGCAAAATAGCATCGGCATTGTTTGTGCCGACACACGCCTCCTTTTGCGCCAACCCGCCGAGGAAGCGCAAGTTCATTTGTTGGTTTACCGACGTGCGTCTGTGGAGGAAAAAAGCCAGCTTTGCGCGAGTGCAAAATAGGAATGATAAATGCGTCAGTGTATAAAGTCATTTGCGCCGGGTGCAAGATAGAGCCCTTTGTGTGTGTGTGTGAGAGATAGAGAGAGACACGCGACGCGAGTGCGATCGAACAGTGGAGACATAAACACATAAGCTGTCATTTTGTTAATACAGGACATCATTCAGTCTGCAAAGTGTTTACTTATAATTGTGTTGGCCTATACTCGCAATAAAACACATATAAAACATATATCCAACCCCTTTTTTAAAACAGTCTGTGTGTTCCATCTTTTGGACAGTCACAAAAATAGTCTCTGACAGTCATCATCAAACCGCATTGGTTTCCATTTCTTGTCCTCAAAACAGAGCACTAATCTGTTTATTTTTAAGTTACACATTAAAAAAGAGAATAGAATGTGTTGGTAGTATTTTTTATACAGAAATCTATTTATAATTCTGATGAGAATAATGGGTTAATTCAAATTAAGGAAAACAAATATATTGATCTGAAATATAGCTAATTAGTTTTAAATTAATTCAGGTACAATTACAAAACATATCTCAAGGTATTTTTATTAATTTAATAAACTAATTACATAAAACTATTATCACTATAGATAAACCGGTTATACAGTATGTCTTTATTAATAAAACATATTTAAAAAATACAAGGCTTAAGACATTTATAAAAATGCCTTCTATATTTCTGTTTTGCTTTCCACTCCCTTGTACCAAAATAGTACCGAACCGTGATGTCTGAACCGAACCATGACTTCTTTGTACATTACAAGGCTGAATCCAGCTTCTTATCCGCAGCTTCTTATTGACGCTATACATTCCACCAATAAGAAGCAGCGAATAAGAAGCTGGATTCAGCCTCGTTTTTAATTATTTGAGTTTTTCATGGTTGTGTTGACATTTCTGTCTTGGGATTATAATCAGAGGAAGGTTAAGTTTAAAATAAAAATGTTTAATTGTAATAGATTTTTTCTCCTGGTCCTTATTTTAAATGGGTCATAAAAAATTCAATAATTATCGAATATTGACCGATATGAAACACTGATATCGTGATAAAGTTTTCAGCCATATCGCCCAGCCCTAATATATATATAAAACATGTCATCATCGTCTTCATGGTGTCCAGGCTGCCTAGCAGCGTGAATAAAATCGTGCTGCAGCAAGGCAGCATGGGGGGAACCCAGGCTAGATACAAAACCCAGTCTGTTCTGCCAACTTCCAACCTGAGATGTCAAAATACTATTGGGTAAATTGGCAGTGTGATCACAGACAAAAAAAAAATAGACGTTCTGACATTAAACGCACATTTCAGAAATTTTCAGAGAAACAAGTATGTGTGCATGTTTCAAAAATATCTGCAAATATAGTATGGTATTTTTATGTTTTAGCACAGTTATGTTAGAGCACCTCTAACAGCCTGTTTTCACTACTGTACCTTTAAGACTCCTATATGTAACCTCTGTTATTGGCTAACCTTTTTATATGTGAAATCAGTAATGATGCTTACATAATGCTTAATGCAAAGTGGCTAATGTTATTGTTTAAAGCTGAAGTTCTGGTTTAGAGAGGAAGTTCAAGATTATGCAGTTTTGACAAGGTTTTCTTCTTTAAATTGGTTCATTTTACTTTTTCTTTATACCGAAAGTTTAGCTCTGCAGATTGTAAAAGGAAAAAGTAAATATTAATTATTGACTCTGTTGTCTAGCCCAATTTCATTTTTACCTTTTCAGGCAATGAAATCTCCGGCATGAGCCTCCACTCAGTCACGTTCCTGTCTTCAAGGCTCGGTCTCTGGTTAAGCTCCTGCGGTTATGTTGTGTGTTGTCTACGCTAGACTCTCCCGTGTGAAGGGCAGCCCATAAAACAGTCTATTATTGTTATTACGGCAGCAGCGCTGCGCCCAGCCACTCCGCCAGCAAGGATGGAACCAGTCATTAAATTTAAATTGAGCAATATTTTCTTTTGACGCTGAAGAGGGGCTGTTAAGATGGATTCATATTTCCTTTGCTGTTATTCATTTATTTGTTGCATAAATTTAAGATTTATTGGAGCTGTGTTCATTCAAATGTACGAGCGAGCGCACATGTTCCCTGGAGAGATGTTTTCATAAAGCACGCATTAAAAATGAAAAACATGAGAAGGCGTTATTAGGATGCTATTAACAGGAGACTGTGCAAATTGTCATGCTTTCACTATACAGCATATTTCTCAAATTTCAGTGGACGCCAACATGGTGTTGGTAGCAGTGATAAACCGCACAACGGCTCTGAGATCGTCTTCTGTGGTTTCTCTCTTCTCGACTCTGTTGACAGTAGGATGTGGCAGCTGAGAGAGGAAATATGGCTGGATGGATATCTGTTGTGATTAGATGGGCCTCAGAGGACATCTGCAGCTCTAGGTAAGGCTGGAATCAAAGTGAGCACTGTGTGGCTATGTAGACATGTGCCTCCTCTTGTTCTTTAAACGGATACTCCACAGTTTTTTTAATATTAAACTATGTCATTCCCTTAACTAAGATGAGTTGATGCATACCTCTCTCGTCTCAGTGCGTACACTCAATCGCTCTGGCGCGCAAGACACTTTGATAGCACTTAGCTTAGACCAGTTCATTCAATATGGGCCAAGCAGAGAACAAGCAACCAAACAACTCCACGGTTTCCCTATTTAAATACAGTTACTCGAGTAGTGTAACTCGACCTAGGACGGTGACACAAAATAAAATGTTGCGCTTTTCTAAGCATGTTCAATGGATAACTATATTGTATGGTGGAATACCACAGCAAGTGCTTGGGAGCACTTCAACTCGGCGCAGTAATATCATCACTCATGAAAAGTCCTTCCCCCATCTCACTCCTCGGAGTGATGATATTACCGCGCCGAATCATAGATATATATGTGCCGAGTCGAAGTGCTCCCAAGCACTTGCTGTGGTATTCCGCCATACAATATAGTTATCCACATTACACGCTTAGAAAAGCGCAACGTTTTATTTTGTGTTATAGTCCTAGGTTGAGTTACACTACTTGTGTAACTGTATTTAAATAGGGAAAACGTGGAGTTGTTTGGTTGCTCTCTGCTTGGCCCATATTGAATGAACTGGGCTAAGTTAAGTGCTATCAAAGTGTCTTGCGCACCACAAGCGATTGAGCGCACGCACTGAGACGAGAGAGGTATGTATTAACTCGTCTTAGTTAAGGGAATAACATAGTTTAATATTAAAAAAAACGGTGGAGTATCCCTTTAAACAGGTCAGGCCGTTCTGTGGCGTTGGGGGTCACATAGGTCAAGTTGAGAATTTTGAGCCTGATTCAGACCCTGACAATGTTAACAAACAAGTGGAATCGTGCTGAATAGATTTCAAGTAATGACTTTGCAAGCACGGATTACACTGGACGCTTCAGAGTGTTATGTTTTTTTTTTCTTTCTTTTTTTTCCTTATTGATACAATGATATCCACCATTTAATCATATTTGTCAGAAAACCACGGTAATACAAACAGTAATCAATCACAAAATCATGGAGAATTTTCCTAAGGTGCAGTGAACAGTCTTTCAAAAACAAGAGCTTACAAATGCTAACGTAAACACTACATTAATACTGTAATGTTAGTTAGCAGGCTAGCAGAGGCAAAGCTTTGCCATGCGTTTACATTATCATAGCTATCATAGGAACTACATGATAAAACGTATAATTGGAACTGTTAATAGAAAACACAACTACAAATAATAAGAAACACTTATTTTGTGCAAATAGCCTGCATTGTACTCTCTTCTGAAAGCTGTTCTCCGTAAAATGTGCAGCGCACAGACAAATGTTGGGGTTATAAGGTTCAGGAACATTGTTAAAAATAGTTGGTCAAAAAGTTGCTCAGCCTCAGGACAATGATTGTTAATGTGCAACTCACGCAAGCGTGATCTTACGTTATTTTCTTATCAGTTCTGTGTTTGGTTGTAAAATCCAGCTCTGGAAGGGTCTAGAGCCTCCATTTTTGCACTCAGGTCTAAGTCCCATGGCCCTCAATCAGAATCCAGAGTTTCAAGAAGATTGGAGAAACTTTTTTTTGCACCAAAAAAAAAGCAAAAAACATAAGGGGTACTACTGTCTTTTTTTTTTTTTTTTTTTTTTTTTTTGCAAAAAAAGTTTGGAGTTTCAAGAAGATTGGAGCAACTTTTTTTTTCGCACAAAAAAACAAACAAAAAAAACATAAGGGGTACCCCTTATGTTTTTTTTTTGTGCGAAAAAAAAAAGTTTCTCCAATCTTCTTGAAACTCTGGATTCTGATTGAGGGCCATGGGACTGAGACCTGAGTGCAAAAATGGAGGCTCTAGACCCTTCCAGAGCTGAGATATGAGATATTTATGACATACTAAAATATTGAGCCATTATAAATATCTCAATATCTCAGCTCTGGAAGGGTCTAGAGCCTCCATTTTTGCACTCAGGTCTAAGTCCCATGGCCCTCAATCAGAATCCAGAGTTTCAAGAAGATTGGAGCAACTTTTTTTTTCGCACAAAAAAAAAACAAAAAAACATAAGGGGTACCCCTTATGTTTTTTTTTGTGCGAAAAAAAAAGTTTCTCCAATCTTCTTGAAACTCTGGATTCTGATTGAGGGCCATGGGACTGAGACCTGAGTGCAAAAATGGAGGCTCTAGACCCTTCCAGAGCTGAGATATTGAGATATTTATGAGATATTTGTGACATACTGAGAATATTGAGCCATTATAAATATCTCAATATCTCAGCTCTGGAAGGGTCTAGAGCCTTCATTTTGCACTCAGGTCTAAGTCCCATGGCCCTCTATTAGAATCCAGAGTTTCAAGAAACTTTTTTTTTCGCACAAAAAAAACAAAAAAAAACATAAGGGGTACCACTGTCGTTTTTTTTTTTTTTTTTGTGCGAAAAAAAAGTTTCTTGAAACTCTGGATTCTGATAGAGGGCCATGGGACTTAGACCTGAGTGCAAAATGGAGGCTCTAGACCCTTCCAGAGCTGAGATATTGAGATATTTATGAGATATTTGTGACATACTGAGATATTGAGCCATTATAGCTATCTCAATATCTCAGCTCTGAAGGGTCAAGCCTCCATTTTGCACTCAGGTCTAACTCCATGGCCCTCTATCTGAATCCAGAGTTTCAAGAAACTTTTTTTTTCGCACAAAAAAAAAAAACAAACATAAGGGGTACCACTGTCGTTTTTTTTTTTTTTTTTGTGCGAAAAAAAGTTTCTTGAAACTCTGGATTCTGATAGAGGGCCATGGGACTTAGACCTGAGTGCAAATGGAGGCTCTAGACCCTTCCAGAGCTGAGATATTGAGATATTTATGAGATATTTGTGACATACTGAGATATTGAGCCAGTTATCTAAATATCTCAATATCTCAGCTCTGGAAGGGTCTAAAGCCTCCATTTTGCACTCAGGTCTAAGTCCCATGGCCCTCTATCAGAATCCGAGAGTTTTCAAGAAACATTTTTTTTTTTCGCACAAAAAAAAACAAAAAAAAAACATGAGGGGTACCACTGTCGTTTTTTTTTTTTTTTTCTTTTGTGCGAAAAAAAAAAAAGTTTCTTGAAACTCTGGATTCTGATAGAGGGCCATGGGACTTAGACCTGAGTGCAAAAACGGAGGCTATAGACCCTTCCAGAGCTGTCGTTTTTTTTTTTTTTTTTTGCGAAAAAAAAGTTTCTTGAAACTCTGGATTCCTGATAGAGGGCCATGGGACTTAGACCTGAGTGCAAAAATGGAGGCTCTAGACCCTTCCAGAGCTGAGATATTGAGATATTTATGAGATATTTGTGACATACTGAGATATTGAGCCATTATAAATATCTCAATATCTCAGCTCTGGAAGGGTCTAGAGCCTCCATTTTTGCACTCAGGTCTAAGTCCCATGGCCTCTATCGAATCCAGAGTTTCAAGAAACTTTTTTTTCGCAGCAAAAAAAAACATAAGGGGTACCACTGTCGTTTTTTTTTTGTGCAGAAAAAAAGTTTCTTGAAACTCTGGATTCTGATAGAGGGCCATGGGACTTAAGTTTCAAGAATCCAGAGTTTCTAAGAAACTTTTTTTTTTTCGCACAAAAAAAAAAAAACATAAGGGGTACCACTGTCGTTTTTTTTTTTTGTGCGAAAAAAAGTTTCTTGAAACTCTGGAATTCTGATAGAGGGCCATGGGACTTAGACCTGAGTGCAAAACTGGAGGCTCTCAGACCCTTCCAGAGCTGAGATATTGAGATATTTACTGAGATATTTGTGACATACTGAGATATTGAGCCATTATAAATATCTCAATATCTCAGCTCTGGAAGGGTCTAGAGCCTCCATTTTTGCACTCAGGTCTAAGTCCCATGGCCCTCTATCAGAATCCAGAGTTTCAAGAAACTTTTTTTTTCGCACAAAAAAAAAACATAAGGGGTACCACTGTCGTTTTTTTTTTTGTGCAAAAAAAAAGTTTCTTGAAACTCTGGATTCCTGATAGAGGGCCATGGGACTTAGACCTGAGTGCAAAAATGGAGGCTCTAGACCCTTCCAGAGCTGAGATATTGAGATATTTATGAGATATTTGTGACATACTGAGATACTGAGCCATTATAAATATCTCAATATCTCAGCTCTGGAAGGGTCTAGAGCCTCCATTTTTGCACTCAGGTCTAAGTCCCATGGCCCTCTATCAGAATCCAGAGTTTCAAGAAACTTTTTTTTTTCGCACAAAAAAAAAAAAACATAAGGGGTACCACTGTCGTTTTTTTTTTTTTTGTGCGAAAAAAAAGTTTCTTGAAAACTCTGGATTCTGATAGAGGGCCATGGGACTTAGACCTGAGTGCAAAAATGGAGGCTCTAGACCCTTCCAGAGCTGAGATATTGAGATATTTATGAGATATTTGTGACATACTGAGATATTGAGCCATTATAAATATCTCAATATCTCAGCTCTGGAAGGGTCTAGAGCCTCCATTTTTGCACTCAGGTCTAAGTCCCATGGCCCTCTATCAGAATCCAGAGTTTCAAGAAACTTTTTTTTTTCCGCACAAAAAAAAAACATAAGGGGTACCACTGTCGTTTGTTTTTTTTTTTGTGCGAAAAAAGTTTCTTGAAAACTCTGGATTCTGATAGAGGGCCATGGGACTTAGACCTGAGTGCAAAAATGGAGGCTCTAGACCCTTCCAGAGCTGAGATATTGAGATATTTATGAGATATTTGTGACATACTGAGATATTGAGCCATTATAAATATCTCAATATCTCAGCTCTGGAAGGGTCTAGAGCCTCCATTTTTGCACTCAGGTCTAAGTCCCATGGCCTCTATCTAGTATCCAGAGTTTCAAGAAACTTTTTTTTTTCGCACAAAAAAAACATAAGGGGTACCACTGTCGTTTTGTTTTTTTTTTTGTGCGAAAAAGTTTCTTGAAACTCTGGATTCTGATAGAGGGCCATGGGACTTAGACCTGAGAGCAAAAATGGAGGCTCTAGACCCTTCCAGAGCTGAGATATTGAGATATTTATGAGATATTTGCTGACATACTGACATATTGAGCCATTATAAATATCTCAATATCTCAGCTCTGTATGCCATTATAAATATCTCAGATCAGCTCTGAAGGGCCTAGAGCCTCCATTTGCACTCAGGTCTAAGTCCCATGGCCCTCTATCAGAATTCAGAGTTTCAAGAAACTTTTTTTTTTTCGCACAAAAAAAAAAA
Source organism: Hybognathus amarus (assembly GCA_030378365.1). Classification (NCBI taxonomy): domain Eukaryota; kingdom Metazoa; phylum Chordata; class Actinopteri; order Cypriniformes; family Leuciscidae; genus Hybognathus; species Hybognathus amarus. Next base: position 8,952 of record JAQIUQ010007404.1, on the reverse strand, counting down.
AAAAACGACAGTGGTACCCCTTATGTTTTTTTTTTTTTTTTGTGCAAAAAAAAAAAGTGTCTTGAAACTCTGGATTCTTATAGAGGGCCATGGGACTTAGACCTGAGTGCAAAAATGGAGACTCAGACCCTTCCAGAGCTGAGATATCTGAGATATTTATAATGGCTCAATATCTCATATGTCACAAAAATCTCATAAATATCTCAATATCTCAGCTCTGGAAAGGGTCTAGGGCCTTCATTTTCTACACAGGTTTAAGTCTCATGGCCCTCTATCAGAATCCAGAGTTTCAAGAAACTTTTTTTTTTGCACAAAAAAAAAACAAAACAAAAAAAAAAACGACAGTGGTACCCCTTATGTTTTTTTTTGTGCGAAAAAAAAAAAAATTCTTGAAACTCTGGATTCTCATAGAGGGCCATGGGACTTAGACCTGAGTGCAAAATGGAGGCTCTAGACCCTTCCAGAGCTGAGATATTGAGAATATTTATTATGGCTCAATATCTCTGTATGTCACAAATATCTCATAAATATCTCAATATCTCAGCTCTGGAAGGGTCTAGAGCCTCCATTTTGCACTCAGGTCTAAGTCCCATGGCCCTCTATCAGAATCTAGAGTTTCAAGAAACTTTTTTTTTTGCACAAAAAAAAAAAAACGACAGTGGTACCCCTTATGTTTTTTTTTGTGCGAAAAAAAGTTTCTTGAAACTCTGGATTCTGATAGAGGGCCATGGGACTTAGACCTGAGTGCAAAAATGGAGGCTCTAGACCCTTCCAGAGCTGAGATATTGAGATATTTATAATGGCTCAGATCTCAGTATGTCACAAATATCTCATAAATATCTCAATATCTCAGCTCTGCAAGGGTCTAGAGCCTCCATTTTTGCACTGCAGGTTTAAGTCCCATGGCCCTCTATCAGAATCCAGAGTTTCAAGAAACTTTTTTTTCGCACAAAAAAGAAAACAAAAACAAAAAAGACAGTGGTACCCCTTATGTTTTTTTTTTTGTGCAGAAAAAAAAAGTTTCTTGAAACTCTGGATTCCTGACAGAGGGCCATGGGACTTAGACCTGAGTGCAAAAATGGAGGCTCTAGACCCTTCCAGAGCTGAGATATTGAGATATTTAAAATGGCTCAATATCTCATATGTCACAAATATCTCATAAATATATCAATACTCAGCTCTGGAAGGGTCTAGAGCCTCCATTTTTGCACTCAGATCTAAGTCCCATGGCCCTCTATCAGAATCCAGAGTTTCAAGAAAATCAAAATTTCTACCCGAAAAAAAACAACAGTGGTACCCCTTACGTTTTTTTTTCGGGTCAAAATTTTGATTTTCTTGAAACTCTGGATTCTGATAGAGGGCCATGGGACTTAGATCTGAGTGCAAAAATGGAGGCTCTAGACCCTTCCAGAGCTGAGATATTTAGATATTTATAATGGCATACAGAGCTAGATATTGAGATATTTACAATGGCATAAATGCTACGTGAAATCTCAATATCTCAGCTCTGGAAGGGTCTAGAGCCTCCATTTTTGCACTTAGATCTAAGTCACATGGCCCTCTATCAGAATCAGAGTTTCAAGAAAATCAAATTTTGACCCGAAAAAAAAACGAAGGGGTACCACTGTCGTTTTTTTTCGGGTCAAAATTTTGATTTTCTTGAAAACTCTGGATTCTGATAGAGGGCCATGGGACTTAGATCTGAGTGCAAAAATGGAGGCTCTAGACCCTTCCAGAGCTGAGATATTTAGATATTTATAATGGCATACATAGCTGAGATATTGAGATATTTACAATGGCATAAATGCTACGTGAGATCTCAATATCTCAGCTCTGGAAGGGTCTAGAGCCTCCATTTTTGCACTCAGATCTAAGTCCCATGGCCTCTATCAGAATTCAGAGTTTCAAGAAAATCAAAATTTCTACCCTAAAAAAAACGACAGTGGTACCCCTTACGTTTTTTTTTTCGGGTCAAAATTTTGATTTTCTTGAAACTCTGGATTCTGATAGAGGGCCATGGGACTTAGATCTGAGTGCAAAAATGGAGGCTCTAATACCTTCCAGAGCTGAGATATTGAGATCTCACGTAGCATTTATGCCATTGTAAATATCTCAATATCTCAGCTCTGTATGCCATTATAAATATCTAAATATCTCAGCTCTGGAAGGGTCTAGAGCCTCCATTTTTGCACTCAGATCTAAGTCCCATGGCCCTCTATCAGAATCCAGAGTTTCAAGAAAATCAAAATTTTGACCCGAAAAACGACAGTGGTACCCCTGTACGTTTTTTTTTCGGGTCAAAATTTTGATTTTCTTGAAACTCTGGATTCTGATAGAGGGCCATGTGACTTAGATCTGAGTGCAAAAATGGAGGCTCTAGACCCTTCCAGAGCTGAGATATTGAGATTTCACGTAGCATTTATGCCATTGTAAATATCTCAATATCTCAGCTCTGTATGCCATTATAAATATCTAAATATCTCAGCTCTGGAAGGGTCTAGAGCCTCCATTTTTGCACTCAGATCTAAGTCCCATGGCCCTCTATCAGAATCCAGAGTTTCAAGAAAATCAAAATTTTGACCCGAAAACGTAAGGGGTACCACTGTCGTTTTTTTTTCCGGGTCAAAATTTTGATTTTCTTGAAACTCTGGATTCTGATAGAGGGCCATGGGACTTAGATCTGAGTGCAAAAATGGAGGCTCTAGACCCTTCCAGAGCTGAGATATTTAGATATTTATAATGGCATACAGAGCTGAGATATTGAGATATTTACAATGGCATAAATGCTACGTGAAATCTCAATATCTCAGCTCTGGAAGGGTCTAGAGCCTCCATTTTTGCACTCAGATCTAAGTCACATGGCCCTCTATCAGAATCCAGAGTTTCAAGAAAATCAAAATTTTGACCCGAAAAAAGTCGTAGGGGTACCACTGTACGTTTTTTTTTTCGGGTCAAAATTTTGATTTTCTTGAAACTCTGGATTCTGATAGAGGGCCATGTGACTTAGATCTGAGTGCAAAAATGGAGGCTCTGACACCTTCCAGAGCTGAGATATTGAGATATTCACGTAGCATTTATGCCATTGTAAATATCTCAATATCTCAGCTCTGTATGCCATTATAAATATCTCAATATCTCAGCTCTGGAAGGGTCTAGAGCCTCCATTTTTGCACTCAGATCTAAGTCCCATGGCCCTCTATCAGAATCCAGAGTTTCAAGAAAATCAAAAATTTCTGACCCCGAAAAAAAAACGTACAGGGGTACCACTGTACGTTTTTTTTTTGGGTCAAAATTTTGTATTTTCTTGAAACTCTGGATTCTGATAGAGGGCCATGGGACTTAGATCTGAGTGCAAAAATGGAGGCTCTAGACCCTTCCAGAGCTGAGATATTGAGATTTCACGTAGCATTTATGCCATTGTAAATATCTCAATATCTCAGCTCTGTATGCCATTAATAAATATCTAAATATCTCAGCTCTGGAAGGGTCTAGAGCCTCCATTTTTGCACTCAGATCTAAGTCCCATGGCCCTCTATCAGAATCCAGAGTTTCAAGAAAATCAAAATTTTGACCCGAAAAAAAACGTAAGGGGTACCACTGTCGTTTTTTTTTCGGGTCAAAATTTTGATTTTCTTGAAACTCTGGATTCTGATAGAGGGCCATGTGACTTAGATCTGAGTGCAAAAATGGAGGCTCTAGACCTTTCAGAGCTGAGATATTGAGATTTCACGTAGCATTTATGCCATTGTAAATATCTCAATATCTCAGCTCTGTATGCCATTATAAATATCTAAATATCTCAGCTCTGGAAGGGTCTAGAGCCTCCATTTTTGCACTCAGATCTAAGTCCCATGGCCCTCTATCAGAATCCAGAGTTTCAAGAAAATCAAAATTTCTGACCTCGAAAAAAAAACGTAAGGGTACCCCTGTACGTTTTTTTTTTCGGGTCAAAATTTTGATTTTCTTGAAAACTCTGGATTCTGATAGAGGGCCATGGCACTTAGATCTGAGTGCAAAAATGGAGGCTCAGACCCTTCCAGAGCTGAGATATTGAGATTTCATGTGAGCATTTATGCCATTGTAAATATCTCAATATCTCAGCTCTGTATGCCATTATAAATATCTCAATATCTCAGCTCTGGAAGGGTCTAGAGCCTCCATTTTTGCACTCAGATCTAAGTCCCATGGCCCTCTATCAGAATCCAGAGTTTCAAGAAAATCAAAATTCCGACCCGAAAAAAAAACGACAGTGGTACCCCTTACGTTTTTTTTTTCGGGTCAAAATTTTGATTTTCTTGAAACTCTGGATTCTGATAGAGGGCCATGGGACTTAGATCTGAGTGCAAAAATGGAGGCTCTAGACCCTTCCAGAGCTGAGATATTTAGATATTTATAATGGCATATAGCTGAGATATTGAGATATTTACAATGGCATAAATGCTACGTGAAATCTCAATATCTCAGCTCTGGAAGGGTCTAGAGCCTCCATTTTTGCACTCAGATCTAAGTCACATGGCCCTCTATCAGAATCCAGAGTTTCAAGAAAATCAAAATTTTGACCTCGAAAAAAAACGAAGGGGTACCACTGTCGTTTTTTTTTCGGGTCAAAATTTTGATTTTCTTGAAACTCTGGATTCTGATAGAGGGCCATGGGACTTAGATCTGAGTGCAAAAATGGAGGCTCTAGACCCTTCCAGAGCTGAGATATTGAGATCTCACGTAGCATTTATGCCATTGTAAATATCTCAATACTCAGCTCTGTATGCCATTATAAATATCTAAATATCTCAGCTCTGGAAGGGTCTAGAGCCTCCATTTTTGCACTCAGATCTAAGTCCCATGGCCCTCTATCAGAATCCAGAGTTTCAAGAAAATCAAAATTTTGACCCGAAAAAAAAACGTAAGGGGTACCACTGTCGTTTTTTTTTCGGGTCAAAATTTTGATTTTCTTGAAACTCTGGATTCTGATAGAGGGCCATGGGACTTAGATCTGAGTGCAAAAATGGAGGCTCTAGACCCTTCCAGAGCTGAGATATTGAGATCTCATGTAGCATTTATGCCATTGTAAATATCTCAATATCTCAGCTCTGTATGCCATTATAAATATCTAAATATCTCAGCTCTGGAAGGGTCTAGAGCCTCCATTTTTGCACTCAGATCTAAGTCACATGGCCCTCTATCAGAATCCAGAGTTTCAAGAAAATCAAAATTTCTGACCCGAAAAAAAACGTAAGGGGTACCACTGTCGTTTTTTTTCGGGTCAAAATTTTGATTTTCTGAAACTCTGGATTCTGATAGAGGGCCATGTGACTTAGATCTGAGTGCAAAAATGGAGGCTCTAGACCCTTCCAGAGCTGAGATATTGAGATTTCACGTAGCATTTATGCCATTGTAAATATCTCAATATCTCAGCTCTGTATGCCATTATAAATATCTCAATATCTCAGCTCTGGAAGGGTCTAGAGCCTCCATTTTTGCACTCAGATTTAAGTCCCATGGCCCTCTATCAGAATCCAGAGTTTCAAGAAAATCAAAAACTTTGAATCTCGAAAAAAAAACGTACAGTGGTACCACTTGTCGTTTTTTTTTCGGGTCAAAATTTTGATTTTCTTGAAACTCTGGATTCTGATAGAGGGCCATGGGACTTAGATCTGAGTGCAAAAATGGAGGCTCTAGACCCTTCCAGAGCTGAGATATTTAGATATTTATAATGGCATACAGAGCTGAGATATTGAGATATTTACAATGGCATAAATGCTACGTGAAATCTCAATATCTCAGCTCTGGAAGGGTCTAGAGCCTCCATTTTTGCACTCAGATCTAAGTCCCATGGCCCTCTATCAGAATCCAGAGTTTCAAGAAAATCAAAATTCTGACCCGAAAAAAAACGTAAGGGGTACCACTGTTTTTTTTTTTTCGGGTCAAAATTTTGATTTTCTTGAAACTCTGGATTCTGATAGAGGGCCATGGGACTTAGATCTGAGTGCAAAATGGAGGCTCTAGACCCTTCCAGAGCTGAGATATTGAGATATTTATAATGGCATACAGAGCTGAGATATTGAGATATTTACAATGGCATAAATGCTACGTGAGTATCTCAATATCTCAGCTCTGGAAGGGTCTAGAGCCTCCATTTTTGCACTCAGATCTAAGTCCCATGGCCCTCTATCAGAATCCAGAGTTTCAAGAAAATCAAAACTTTGACCTCGAAAAAAAAAACGACAGTGGTACCCCTTACGTTTTTTTTTTTCGGGTCAAAATTTTGATTTTCTTGAAACTCTGGATTCTGATAGAGGGCCATGGGACTTAGATCTGAGTGCAAAAATGGAGGCTCTAGACCCTTCCAGAGCTGAGATATTTAGATATTTATAATGGCATACAGAGCTGAGATATTGAGATATTTACAATGGCATAAATGCTACGTGAAATCTCAATATCTCAGCTCTGGAAGGGTCTAGAGCCTCCATTTTTGCACTCAGATCTAAGTCACATGGCCCTCTATCAGAATCCAGAGTTTCAAGAAAATCAAAAATTTTGACCCGAAAAAAAAAACGTAAGGGGTACCACTGTCGTTTTTTTGGGTCAAAATTTTGATTTTCTTGAAACTCTGGATTCTGATAGAGGGCCATGGGACTTAGATCTGAGTGCAAAAATGGAGGCTCTAGACCCTTCCAGAGCTGAGATATTTAGATATTTATAATGGCATACAGAGCTGAGATATTGAGATATTTACAATGGCATAAATGCTACGTGAGATCTCAATATCTCAGCTCTGGAAGGGTCTAGAGCCTCCATTTTTGCACTCAGATCTAAGTCCCATGGCCCTCTATCAGAATCCAGAGTTTCAAGAAAATCAAAATTTTGACCTCGAAAAAAAAAACGCAGTGGTACCCTTACGTTTTTTTTTCGGGTCAAAATTTTGATTTTCTTGAAACTCTGGATTCTGATAGAGGGCCATGGGACTTAGATCTGAGTGCAAAAATGGAGGCTCTAGACCCTTCCAGAGCTGAGATATTTAGATATTTATAATGGCATACATGAGCTGAGATATTGAGATATTTACAATGGCATAAATGCTACGTGAAATCTCAATATCTCAGCTCTGGAAGGGTCTAGAGCCTCCATTTTTGCACTCAGATCTAAGTCACATGGCCCTCTATCAGAATCCAGAGTTTCAAGAAAATCAAAATTTTGACCCTGAAAAAAAAAACGCAAAGGGTACCACTGTCGTTTTTTTTTTTTGTGGTCAAAATTTTGATTTTCTTGAAACTCTGGATTCCTGATAGAGGGCCATGGGACTTAGATCTGAGTGCAAAAATGGAGGCTCTAGACCTTCCAGAGCTGAGATATTGAGATCTCACGTAGCATTTATGCCATTGTAAATATCTCAATATCTCAGCTCTGTATGCCATTATAAATATCTAAATATCTCAGCTCTGGAAGGGTCTAGAGCCTCCATTTTTGCACTCAGATCTAAGTCCCATGGCCCTCTATCAGAATCCAGAGTTTCAAGAAAATCAAAATTTTGACCTCGAAAAAAAAACGTAAGGGGTACCACTGTCGTTTTTTTTTTCGGGTCAAAATTTTGATTTTCTTGAAACTCTGGATTCCTGATAGAGGGCCATGGGACTTAGATCTGAGTGCAAAAATGGAGGCTCTAGACCCTTCCAGAGCTGAGATATTGAGATCTCATGTAGCATTTATGCCATTGTAAATATCTCAATATCTCAGCTCTGTATGCCATTATAAATATCTCAAATATCTCAGCTCTGGAAGGGTCTAGAGCCTCCATTTTTGCACTCAGATCTAAGTCCCATGGCCCTCTATCAGAATCCAGAGTTTCAAGAAAATCAAAATTTTGACCCGAAAAAAAAACGTAAGGGGTACCACTGTCGTTTTTTTTTTTGGGTCAAAATTTTGATTTTCTTGAAACTCTGGATTCTGATAGAGGGCCATGTGACTTAGATCTGAGTGCAAAATGGAGGCTCTAGACCCTTCCAGAGCTGAGATATTGAGATCATCAATGTAGCATTTAAATGCTATCTGTGAATATCTCAATATCTCAGCTCTGGGAAGGGTCTAGAGCCTCCATCTTTGCACTCAGATCTAAGTCACATGGCCCTCTATCAGAATCCAGAGTTTCAAGAAAATCAAAAATTTTGACCCGAAAAAAAAACGTAAGGGGTACCACTGTCGTTTTTTTTTCGGGTCAAAATTTTGATTTTCTTGAAACTCTGGATTCTGCATAGAGGGCCATGGGACTTAGATCTGAGTGCAAAAATGGAGGCTCTAGACCCTTCCAGAGCTGAGATATTTAGATATTTATAATGGCATACAGAGCTGAGATATTGAGATATTTACAATGGCATAAATGCTACGTGAAATCTCAATATCTCAGCTCTGGGAAGGGTCTAGAGCCTCCATTTTTGCACTCAGATCTAAGTCACATGGCCCTCTATCAGAATCCAGAGTTTCAAGAAAATCAAAATCTTCACCCGAAAAAAAAACGTAAGGGGTACCACTGTCGTTTTTTTTTCGGGTCAAAATTTTGATTTTCTTGAAACTCTGGATTCTGATAGAGGGCCATGTGACTTAGATCTGAGTGCAAAAATGGAGGCTCTCAGCACCTTCAGAGCTGAGATATTGAGATTTCACGTAGCATTTATGCCATTGTAAATATCTCAATATCTCAGCTCTGTATGCCATTATAAATATCTAAATATCTCAGCTCTGGGAAGGGTCTAGAGCCTCCATTTTTGCACTCAGATCTAAGTCCCATGGCCCTCTATCAGAATCCAGAGTTTCAAGAAAATCAAAATTTTGACCCGAAAAAAAAAAACGTAAGGGGTACCACTGCTCGTTTTTTTTTCGGGTCAAAATTTTGATTTTCTTGAAACTCTGGATTCTGATAGAGGGCCAATATGTAACTGAACGAAAGGACATCCAAAAAAA
>JAQIUQ010007403.1:380000-446109 GCA_030378365.1 Hybognathus amarus | reverse complement strand
CAGGCATTTGCTGGTTCAGTTAGTATTGCTTCACGTCGCTGCACGACACACACACACCACTACGATATACACAAATATCACTGCACGACACGCACACCGACTGCACGACACACACACACCACTGCCCGAACACACACACACCACTGTCACGACACACACACACCACTGCACGACACACACACACACACCACTGCACGAACACACACACACACACCACTGCACGACACACACACACACCACTGCACGACACACACACACTCACACCATGCACACACACACACACACACACCACTGCACGCACACACACACCACTGCACACACACACACCACTGCACGAACACACACACCACTGCACGACACACACACACACTGCACGCACACACACACACACCACTGCACGACACACACACACCACTGCACACACACACACACACCACTGCACGACACACACACACCACTGCACGACACACACACATCACTGCACGAACACACACACATCACTGCACGACACACACACACCACTGCACGACACACACACACCACTGCACGAACACACACACACACACATCACTGCACGACACACACACACCACTGCATTTAACTCAATATACTGGTCCAGATGAGAGCAGTGCTGACTGTAAAGGGTCTCCTGCTTCTGTATAATAATGCTGCTTTACGTCGATTGGGTCTTGAACTCTGAGTGCGTCACACACACACACACGAATCGAAACCTAGCATACACTCGCATCACAGACATGAGACATATATCTATGAAAGATTAGATTTGAATAAACAGATTCCAATGGAGAATAAATATTGTCAGGTGATGAGACGAGTCGGCATCGATCCACTTAATAACAATTAATAACGAAGCCTTACGGGACACAAGAACACCTGACATGCAGATTAAACACACAAAACCACACCAATAAAATAAATTATACATTTTTAGAGTCTCATTCTGTTTTTCAACAACATCATCATCTTCATCATCATCATCATCTTCATCATCATCATCATCATCATCATCATGTCTGCTGTGGTGTTGCTTGAGTTTTGCGCTGATCAGGCTATGCGTATTTTATATAGGCGCATTGTTATGATTTATGGTGAACATGATCTTTTCCACATGATCAAACAGTCAGACTTATCTTTGATCTTCACACACGTTCAGTCCACAACACACACACACACTTCTCTGGAAGATTCAGGAGCGTCTAATTCCAGGAATGCTGATCCGCACACTTCTCTGTGTCAGAACAAAGCTTTCCTCCATCATATTCCCCTCTGAGAGAGCACATTTCAGCCCTTCCCATGATGCACCTGTGGACGGCGTGCTCAGGTGTTTGCATTAATGCCCCACTAAATCACACAGCTGGACAGCAGGCGCTCCTCAAACACACACCTCGGCCTCAGAGGACGTTTCCACAACAGGAGCGAAGACTCGACACAAGCACTTCATCAATCAGCCAGAGCTTCTCCATTACACCACTGTGATCCGGGACTAAACACACACACACACACGTACCTCTCCTGCAGGATGACCTTGTTCTCCTTCTTCCAGGTGTCTTTAAAGTCGCTGGAGAACTCGTGCCACACAGAGAAGAAGGTGTTTGGAGAAACCTCTTTCTCTCCACCTTTGGCCTTGACCGAGAAGAACACACACAGATCCAGGAACCTGTGACACACACACACACACACACACACACACACACAGTGCTTTCAGAGAGATGCTGGACATCAGAACACAAGAATTCCTCAGCGGATTGACCAGAACATCTCCCGCTAATTCCAAGTGAATACACCAAAACTAAAAAGAAGGGTTTTTTTCTTTTCTAAAGGAAATAGAAACTGTTTGCCAGTGCAAAGAGTGGTTGCCAGGGTGATCTAAGTTCGCAAAAAAAAAATAAAAATTATATATATATATATATATATATATATATATATATATATATATATATATATAAATATATTATTTTAAGAAAATTAAAACAAAATTCTTCAGTTCATAAAATGTCCTCAAGAAGAAAATGACAAGTTTTGTCTTTATAACAAAAAAAAAAAAACAAAAAAAACATGAATAAACTTAAATGCTTTTGGCAATAAAAAATATGAACTTGATTCTTAAGAAAGGAAGAAAATAATTTAGTGATGCCTTCAAAATTCATCCTGCAATAAAAGTCTTTAAATCGGAAACTGCGTTACCATGGAAACGCTGCTTTAAATATTGATATCACAAAAATCAAGCCGCTAAAATTATTGAATTAACTCGGTTAGATGTTAGATAACCAAAAATTGTGAAATCATATACAAGCGGAAAGATGATGGATGGATATTTTATATAAAATAAAAAATGTTTAGTTCAGTAGATTTGTTTTATATGAAACTTAAATGTCTTTACTTTGCTATTTTTTGTGTATATATATATATATATATATTAGGGATGTGTATCGAATATTCGACTTTTCGAATATTTGATATGTAATTATTATTCAGAAAATAAAATACTATTCGAATTTTGAATACGTTGCTTTGCTGGCCGTAAAATGCATTGAGTCCATGATAAATCCTAAAGAACTAACTCGCAGTTACAATTAAATGCACTGGATGGCGCTGTGGAGTGTGTTAACAAGTTGTCTGTATTTGATCACATAATGGTGTCGTCTGCCTCGCGAAGTTGGGAATAAACATTACTTGAAAAGGATCTTACTAAACGGAATTACTTTTGATCAAATTAACTTAATTAATCTGAGTTATGATATCATCACCATGAGAAATCACATGAAATCCAAACAGTCGAGTGAGGAAAGACAGCTGTTCATCATTGCATCACAACTGCAGGTAAGCGCAGCTGGACCCGCGTGATCAAAGATGTTAACTTATCTAATAGCAAAATGATTTTGAGACACACTTATTTTAAGTTTCGTTGGGGGAGACCGGTTTAAGAACAGAAAATGCAAAGTGCTGTTAGAAACACCGTCTCTCTGAAACGTCTGTCAGTGCGGCATCTTTTCTCACTCGAGCATATAAAGTGCTGGCGTCCGGCGACGCCCTGCATGTAACGTTAGATATTATTGTTTTCTCAACATAAACGTGAAACAATATAAACACGAATATTCAGTCATTTGCTGACTCGTGTGTATAGGTGTACGTTCTGTACGATATCTGACGCAATCTGCTTTATTAGGGTTTTTTTCCGCTCACGCTGCTTGAGCATGCTTTTAATAATGCTTTTTTATATATATATTTTGTTTACTCATAGGCCTACTGTTTAATGTTTTCAACTAAAAGAAAACTTTAATTACTATTGTAAGCTTGTTGTGTATTGCCTAATTGTAAGCTTGTCCAGAAATGGTGACAAAAACGTAAAAAAACTTAAAATAACGTCTTTTCGTTAAACATAATTTAAATAAATGAATATTCGAATATTCGATTTTTATGAGCCCGAATATTCGAATGCAATAGTTTAGAAAAATGCCCATCCCTAATATATATATATATATATATATATATATACAGCTATGGAAAAAATTAAGAGACCACTGCCAAATCAGCAGTTGCTCTGGATTTATTATTTATAATATAAATAATAAATCCAGAGCAACTGCTGATTTGGCAGTGGTCTCTTAATTTTTTTCCATAGCTGTATATATATATATATATATATATATATATATATATATATATATATAAATAACAGCTTCAAAAAATAAGTGTAACGGCAGAAATGACTTCTTACATTTTGTGGGTTTCGGCGAGTTGCTTTTCTTGACATTCCAGCTCAGTTTTTGCTGTAAAAAGAAGAAATCCATGTTTTTAATCTGTAATGTTCAAACCTCTGCGTGTGAGTTTACAGACAGCGGCTTCACAGAAATAAACAGAAAAATTACAGTTAATTATCAATTATAATTATCAACAACTTCAATTTGAGCTGTAGAGATGACAGTCTGAGATTGTTAAAATGTGCATCGCTCCCAGTTTTTCCCAGAAGTCTCTGTTCCAGAAGTCCAGAAACAGAGTCTGGGAAGAGGGAATCACGCTGTGTAAGAGTCGCTCACGAGTCGCAAGAGTCGCTCACCTTCGCTGACGAACGTCTCCATCTGGTCTTTAAAGGGCTGCAGGTGCTCCTCCGTCGAGACCGAGCACACCTTCTCCACCTGAGCAGTGCATGCTGGGAAACAGGACCACAGGCGTAAACAGGTGCGCAAATAACGTCATATACACGACCAACGTGTCACACTTTCATTCGTTTTCAAAATCGTGAACAATGAAAACACTCCAAAAGCATTTATTAATTTAATGCATTCTTAAATTTAAAAGTTGTATTTGTTAAAATTCAATGAGGTAACATTCACAACGAAGAGTTTGTTTTTAACAATCATAAACATTAATACTGTTACAAAAGCATTACCGTTACCTAACGAATGTGCCTTTCCTACAGATCCTGCAATTTATGACGTATATCCGCCCATGTTTCATCAACGGAGCCCTCATGTACAGTAGGTACACTCAAAATGACATTTATGAAATAAAATATAAACACTCTTCAGTGTGAGTTACATCTCTTCTCTGGCTTATTTAATGTGTCATAACAATCATAACTCACACTCCGCTCAATAACCTTCATTAGGAAGATCGTCCGCAGAAGACAGATCCTGACTAGCCTGTTCAACACGAGGGCATCTGTATCAGGTACACACACACACACACACACACGTCGGTTTACTTTACCTCGCAGATCTTTCCGGAGTCTCAGCAGATCTTTAGTCAAGTCCTCAAACTTCATCTGAGAGGCCTGGAACAGGTCTTGGGGTTCTGGCAGCGGAAACACACACGTCTCCCTGCCCGCGTCCTGAACACACACACACACACACACACTGAAGACTAGTGAAGATTATGCTGTACTGTGAGAGCATCACATGTGAACCTCACCTCATCAAAGTGTCTCAGGTAGTACGACACGATGTACGCCAGCAGACTCTTACTGTTGTCCTGAACACCAGAGGACAGAAGTCAGCTGATCTGAACCAGTTAAAAAGTGTGTGTGCACGTGTGTGTTTGTGTGAGCATGTGACAGTGCGTATGGGATTTTGTGTGTGAGTGAGTGTGAATAGTGAGTGAGTAGTGAGTGTGTGTGTGGGAGATAGAGAGAGCAGACAGAGTGAGTGTGGGAGTGTGTGTGAGTCTTACGCTGCTCTTGACGTCCTTGAGTTTGGGCAGAATGTCCAGGGTAAAACCGTCTGCTTGACCTCGGGTTCGATTCCCTCCATTCATGAAATTACCAAACGCCAAAACTAAACCAAGAATCTTCAGGACTCCAGAACCGCTCTGAAGAGCCTGGGGGAGCACAGAAACACAGATCCAGAACAAAACTGCACCGTCGTGTGTGTGTGTGTGTGTGTGTGTGTGTGTTCGGAACGAGTGTCTGTTACCCATGGAAGACAGAATCAGTGTTTACTCGAGGACTGGGGTTTAAAAGACAAGTATTAATACTGACTATCCTCATATTAGAGTGATTTGTGAAGGGTCATGTGACACTGAAGACTGGAGTAATGATGATAAATTCAGCTTTGATCACAGGAATAAATTACACTTCACTGAATATTCACATAGAGAACAGATGATTTACCTTATAATAATATTTCAGTGTTTTACTGTATTTTTGATCAGATAAATGCAGCTGAGCAGAAGAGACTCTCTCAGAAACAATAAAAAAATAATTATTCCAAATTTGAGACCTTGGCTTGACTGTTTTTCATAAGAGGGCACCGAACTGAAAAAACCCTGAAACTATTGTACAAAACAACATCAGAGCAGAGCGAATCATCTGAGTCGATTCAGTGAACAAACAAGTTGTCTTCCTGATTCAGACCAATGATTCCAGTGTTTGATTCACATTAGATTCAACAACTGGTTCAAATGAATCATTACAAAGAATCAAGAAGCTTGAATCATGAATTGGACAGAATCGCACCGATCCAGCGGCGTGCTGTCGAGCTGAGTGTGTGTTTGCGGTACCTTGCAGACTCTCTGCAGAATCTGGAGCTTGCGCTGAACAGACGAGATGCATTCGGAGAAGGTCGACTGAAAGAGAATGCAGAAGACTCGTCCGGAGAAATCAGGAATCTGGGAGAGCTGATGGAGAAACCTGTGAGCAAAATAAATAAAAAAGGTATTAAGCATTTTGAGCCCATTCATTCAAACAGTTCTGCATTAAAGAAAATAAAGAGATCACCTGACTCATTCCCAGCTAACAAACCTTTATATACACTGCAGATCATGCATTCTAAATGCATTTTAATACAATTATCTTATGATTCATTATAACAGTGGTTACAATTACTGGTGGGAACGGATCACAAAATTCACAAATCAAAAAATGTTCGGATCACTTACAATTTATATATGGAGGGGTTTAACTCTGCTTTTCATTTATTACTTGAAGTTCTTCCATAAAAAAACTACTAGCCTACTGATAACGTTCACACATTATTAAAAACAAGTGAACAGTCAATAATTAAATAAGAACAAAAACACAAATGACAAGCAGAGATGAAAACTAAAAGTTACGAAGTCAAACAGTGGCATTCAGGAACAGAAATGAATAATTAGGCCTAAATGTAAAATAACAGTGTTTGTTCACAGTGGAAATTAAATATAGTTTAATCTTTTGTTGAAGCTGTGTTTGGTTGTTTTATGAACATTAATGACTTTGTTTAATGATTCATGTTTCTATATGTGTGTGTGTGTGTGTTTTGGTCCTCACTGCTCAGGTTTGTCCAGAGGTTTGGTTCCTTCTTTGTCTTTTGAGGATTTGACGTGTTTCTCGATTTTGTCCAGCTCATCTTGCTGGGCTCTCTGGAAACACACAACAGCATTTCAACACACACACTACTCGTTTACAACTGGAGAACACTAGAGATGCTTCTGGACAACAACCTGAAAGAATAAAACTAACATCTACATTTATGTATGATGGTCAAAAGTCTCAGTGTAATCAGTTTAGCTTTCACCACATCCACTGTACTTCACACACACACACACACACACACTGGTGTTCTTGCATTCAGCCGCATTATTATTGGTTTGGAAGGAGAACAGAGCGCAATCAAAGTCGTTAGGGAGCCAGAGTCCAATAAAAGCTGCAGCGTCTAACGAGTTTCCCTCTTCTCCGAGCAAACCAACAACACACACCAGTCCGGTGCCGCAATCATGGAAAATGTGGTATAGTGAAAGTACATCAAACAACCAGACGCGATCGACACAGTAAAGACGGAGACAGACACACACTCGTCAACAGAGACAGATACGGATACACACTCGCCATTTCTAATTAGATGGAATTTGCATCACGTATTTATATATGCAATAAGATGAAATTTTTGATTATCAAGTATATGCATATCCAATTAGATGGAATTTGCATTATCACGTATGTACATATCTAATTAGATGGAATTTACATCATCACTTATGTGCATAACCAATCAGACGACATTTAGACCAATCGTGCTAAAATAATGCTTAAAATACATTAAAACCTCCATATCAAGTGCTTTGAGCTCTTTTTTAGGTCTTAAAAATGCAAGTTTCCCCGTCTCATCGTCGTTTACCAAGTGCGTAAGAGAATCAGCCATCGCCACACAGACGGCAGTTTCCCTCGGAGCAGAACTGCAGAATAAATACCTTCATAAACAAACCCGCCGACATCAAACACACAGCCGCGCGGCTCAGGGCATCAGGACGGCGATCAAAGAGAGAAACTGCTCTCGCTCTCAGACACAGAGAGACGCACAGGACAAATGAGGCTAAGACAAACACTGCGGTTCAGGAGAGAGACTTGTGTACGGCTCAGGCGTGAACGTAAACTCTGGGAAAGGTCTCGGCTCCATTAGGCATCATCACCAGATCTATATATACACACACACAGCACTTCAAACGCAGTGATTACACCAGCGCTGCCTCACGTTTACGGCATTTTAAGTGTAAATACTTTTAATATGAAGCAGCTTCACCCAGGCTCGAGCGCCTTCAAACGCAAACTCAAAAGACAATATACAGATACGACTGCTCGAGGATCGCAGGCTTGATGTATAAACGCCACTGACATCTGTATACGTGCCAGACTGGAAACCAGCACTCATAAAACCAGGAGAAAACACATTAGAGCGATCATTAGGTGCATTACTGGAGTCCGACTGCAAAAGACTGTGTTTTTCTTCCCTTTTTTTGCCGTTGGAAGAGGTCTGGATTTCATAATCACGGAGCGAGCCAGACCAAAACATCTGAACGTTTCCTCCTCGACAGACAGATGATCAATCTGAAGACTATCGCCATCCAATCTTACCAGTGCAATGAGTTTGGCACGCGATGCTTTAAGATAAATACATGATATTTATGAAAAAGCAGCTCAAACTCAAACAAAAGCTGCACTTTTCCTGCTTTAATCACCGCATGCGTCAGAGCCCTCGGCTCAAACGGGGTGATTCGACACAAGGGCTTTTGGGGAATTTGTTTTTGCACAATCCAAAGTGGACATTTTCAGACACCAGAAATGTTTGAGTTTTTCAGATATCATATTGTTCAAAGGAACCTTTCTTCATATTCCTGATTTCTGTGATTTCTGTGTTTGAGTCACATGATCACTGCACACACAAACTCCAACAACGAAAAACATCAGAATGTAGAAAAGCATCAGTAGTCACGATGTTGTCACCAATTAAACTTGGGAAAAAATGATATAATTCAATAATAAACCAATTCTTGTATATGGATGTGAAATTTAGGGATTAGTACTACATTTAAACAAATGGGATGAAGTTAAAAACTAGAAAAACAATTAGAACATTTTAGGACAGGGCTGAATCACTAAAAACACATTCTGACCTCCAAAAAAAACTCTAATGTTATTCGACCTTTAATAGAACCACTACCAGTAAATAGGCCAATTATCGATTATATTAACAACTTAACTCTAAAACCGTATTCACTTTATAGCCCTTAATCCTGTAATTGTGGACAAATGTGGGCACAGAGGACTCAGGTGTGATGCTCATTTTTATTTATTATAAATGTTATATCACTGTCTTCGATAAAGTTGTTTACCCATTTCTGTTTTTTTTTGTTTTTTGGGGGGGGTATTTTTTTATTTATTTACTTCAAAAAGGACCATATTTTCTATGTAAATTATGCTTCTTTTTATGTTTTTTTTTAACTACATTAAAATATCATTCCAATATGTTCTTAGAGCTCAAACCTAAAGATGAAGTGACTTTGCTGTCACCTTGTGTCTTATTTTGTCTTATTTTAGAAAGCTCTAAATTACAGTTTTTCCCATTCATTTGCCCATTTTTGACCCAAATACAAGATTAAGGAGTTGTTGTTTTTTTCACCCACTTAACATTGTAGAATTGAGTCAAAAAAAAAGTGTGTTCAAGAGGCAAACTTAGGAAAAGTAGCCAAGTCTTGTTCCGCTCAGATCAAGGGAAGTATTTTTTTAAAATAAATCAAAGCTATTTTGCCCACATTTGTCCAGAATAAGGTTTTAGGGTTAAAGAAAGACAAATCCTCTCCAAATACAGATTAAGTGATGATTTAGAAATTGAGAGAAAACAAACATGTCTGTGATCTCCAGCAAATAGAGGATGAGAAACTCTTTCTCCTCATGTGTAGAAAACATCACAACGCAAGACAAACATTTCTGCCCAGATCTGAAACATTGATCATTCACTGGACTGAGAAAATGTCCTTCATACTTGATGACTGCACAGCTGCAAAACATGTGGTCACGCGTTAGATCTGATTCTCACTACTAACTACAACCTTCCTGCTTATTAATAGTTAAGTTTAAGTATTGAGGGATGTAGAATATGGTCATGCAGAATAATGCATTATAAGTACTAATAAACAGCCAATATCCTGGTCATGTGCATGAGAACACACAACTAGTCGTCTAGTGAGAATTGGAGCCTCAACTAAAGTGTTACCAAATGTTTTAGCCATTAACAATGTTAGAGACCTGCTTCATTTATTCAGATGGATTTTAGATATTTATTTATGCTACATTTGACATGATTTATACATGCGTGTGTTTTTATTATTTATATATGTGTTAGAAGCTACAGAGTCATGCTAATAAAGCTGAGAGTGTGTGTGTGTTTAAGAGAAAGAGAGATATTCTCTGCTTACGTTCTCATAGAGGGCCTGTAACGTCTCCAGATCAACCACAGTATTATCCAGATTCAGGATCGCTGGACACACAGAAACAGACAGAAATCATCCTCATCCTACATGTAAAAACCAAACATTCAACAGCGTATTAATCAAACTCTCCTGATGTTACAGAATGAGCCGTCGACCCAGGACGATCTACAGGACTGTGATGCTTTTAGATGTGGACGGACTCGTGATTTCTTAGATTTTTGTTTAAAAAGTAGTTTTTTTACTAAACTTACCCACGTTAAATGTTGATATTAAAAAGAATGCATGAAGCTAGAATAAAACATTTTGTAGTTTAAAAGCAGTTTGATCATTGTGCAGCATTTGATACCATTTCCCAGTCTATACTCTTAAAGCAGGTTTCGTTCCTATCTCAGCGGACCGCACTCAATCTGTACAACTCGGTTTATACCAAAACCACCTATAGTGTCACTGGTGTTCCCCAGGGCTCTGTTTTAGGACCTCTTTTGTTTATCTTATACCAATTGGTATCATCTTTAGGAAATATGACATTCATTTTCATTGTTATGCTGACAACGCCCCACTTCTAAACCTTCAGGGTTTCCCTCTTCTGCTCTTGGTGAACGCTTAAGTGAATAAAACCTTTGGTTTTCAGAGTAATTTTCTCAAATTGAACTCTTCTCGTTGGTTCAAAAAATTAAAAATCTGAGTCACATATATCTTCTGTGGTAATAGATAACTGCTCTGTTCCTCTGAATAATCAGGTTAAAGGTTTGGCCCCCAGGTCTTGAGCTTTTGGTTCAGCGTCCCCATTTATGGAACTCGCTTCTATAAGTTCGCAACAGTTCGTCTTAAATCTCATATTAAAACGGATCTATTTCAGGCAGACCTTTATGGGATTTAATGTTTTTTGCTGTTCTGGATTTATTGTTTAAAGTCACTGCTTTTATGGATTTTGTAAGGTGTTCTTGAGTGACACCTATAAATAAAATGTCTGAATATAAAAAAGTTTAACAATGAGTGATAAGTCTAATCGCGGCACTAACACTAGTTTAGGTTGAGTGTGTGTGTGTTCGTCCTGCAGTATGAATGACTGAATAAAACAAAGCAGAGTTATTTGAAGTGCTGGAGTTTGTTCAGAGGAGGTTCACGTTCAGGGTCCATCTGATATGTTCTGGACCTGCAGGCTATCAGGAGATCAGGAAACACTCGCTGCCACACAGAGAATGCCTTCGACACTCACACACGTCAATGCCCCAGACGAGCATTCAAATAAAGGAGCCAGAGGAAAACAGGAAACACACATGAACAAAACCTCCAGCTTCATGTTCACCTCGACCCACTGGTGACCGCAAGCGATCCGCCCGACTCAAACCTGACCAGAATGTGACTACCAGTCTGTGCACACAGAAGTCATGTGACCATCCAGCTCACCGTGCTGAATGTCCTTCATGTCCAGATGCAAACTGGACATCAGAATCCCCACCGCCTGCGAGCGCTTAGTGTTCAGCAGCTTCACCACCTGAACACACACACAAATATAGTTCAGCCCCACCGCTTTCTAAAAACATTTTGCACATAATACAAGCATCCAGATTAAGCCCTTGTGCTTGAAGAGTGTTTCCTAGAACGGATAAATGATGGATGCACACACACATATTCAATATAACGACCTCAAGTGCTTTTGAAGACCTTAAACATACAAATTTAATCAAACTTATTTAAGAGTTTCCCTCTTGAAGATGATTTCCTGAACAGAAGCTGTTAGACGTACACTGTAAAAATGTTGTAAAAGATTTAAATCTTTATACTTCATACGGTCATGCTTTTCCATGTTTCATGTGTTCTTTGATACAATTTTCTCTTCAAAAATAGTGTTGAATTTAATTTTTAATTGTTTGTGAAATTTTCTAAGAATTTCTGTGTAATTATGCACAGTACACACACACACAATATAACGTGAGCTCGAGTGCTTTAAAAACGTTTGCACGTGCTGTAAATGTAAGCGTTCAAATCAAGTACATTCGCTTGGGAATCATTTAACCCGCTCATTTTCACAAAAGATGTGAAAGAGTTCTTTTCACACTGAGTTCTTTTTTCAAGAAAACACTATTTCAGCCTTTCCACTTCAAATTTTGATTTAATTCAATGCGTTACTAGCAGTTTCTGCAAAAATAATTGGTGTAGAATTGACTTTGAAAGCTAACAATATATCATGGGCTCAAATGCCGTACTACTTTAAAAAATGTTTTTCCACATAATAAAGATATAAATTAAGCACTTCCAGTGGGTGTTTCACATACATATAAATACACATACTGATTAAGCCACAATCTTAGTGAACTCGTCAGTCGTCAATCATCTTGATGGATGACGGCAGAGGAAACTCTGACCAATAAGAGCACAGTTTTACTCACATGTGACTTGCATAAACTCATTCTGGTACAGCTTTGAAATATCTTTGCGAATCAAGCAAAGAAGAAAATGCAACATTAAATCCCTGTTTTTGCAAATGATCGAGAAGTTTGAAAACTTGCTTCCAAATAACTAAATATTGCTACTCATATTTAATAAAACAAACATTCGCCAGATCACGGCAGAAGAACACTGACTCAGCGTCTGCAGGTCTGTAATTGCATCTATTTGGTCATTATGTGCTTATTTTAAAAGAAAAGTGGTTTCGGCTCAGCTTCAACCTGAAGAACAAAACCCAATTCATCCAGTGCTGATCTTTATCAACCATGAGGACAATGAAGGTCCGTCTGCGCAGGCAAACATGGTCACGTGATCATAAACCCATTCGGCAGGAACATGACGTTCGCTGGTGGGTGTGTGTGTGTGTGCTGTGTGTGTGTGTGTGTGTGTGTGTGTGTGTGTGTGTGTGTGTGTGTGTGTGTGTGTGTGTGTGTGTGTGTGCGTGACTCCAGATCGATCACAGGCTTGACGTCAGAGAGGAACCAGAACACAATACACTCACACAAACTGATCTGGACCCCAAACCACAATTGAATGTGCAGCACACACCGCTTCAGCTTCAGCAGATGAGGAGCTTCCTGTGAACGCACGAGAAACGCTGAGACAAACACGCATCAGAGGCAGACGCGAACACCACACGACTAATAGCCTGATTTTCATTATCGTTATTGTTATCAACACTTCTATTATTATTATTATATAAAAGACACATGCCCTTTGGTGTGAAAGACCCGGGTTTAAATCTAATGTGTCCCTGAGCAAGACACTTAACCCCTAGCTGCTCCAGAGGCGTGCGACCTCTGACATTTATAGCAATTGTAAGTCGCTTTGGATAAAAGCTTCAGATAAATGAATAAATGTATTATTTGTCCTCTACCTCTGACCAACCTCCCCTCATTCCTGATGAAGTTTATTATTGTTATTAGTAATGCTACTATTATTATTATTATTATATTATTCTATAATACTTTACTACATTATTTTTCTCATCCTCCAGTCGATATTTTTACTATTGTCATCATTATTGTCATCAATGTGTGTTTTTGAAACGCAGCCACAATCATCGACTGCAGGCAATCACACAAAACTAAACACGTTACTTTATCAAAGAAACTGTTGCCGGGCGACTTCTGACAGATACGGAAAATCGAGTCTGCAATTATTTCTCTCTGAGATCATGTTTAAAACATGAGAGTGAAGAAAAGGGCCAGTTCTCCTGCATTAAACAGCAGACGCGGATGTTTTCAGGTCAAACGGCCCTTCGGCGAGAGACAAATTACCTCCAGACCGTCCAACCCCACAGTACACCAGCGCAGGACTCGCTCTGCGGGATTCAGCATATCACACACACAGCCGAGCCGGACGCTCACTCCGCTGTACTGCCGTCACAGACTTTAGCAATCATCATAAATTAGGCTTCATCTGAAAGGTTAAACTGAAAAATCATCCTGTGAACACAGTTTTGAGATTAGGCCCCGCTACTTCATGGGAAACGCATCTTAAAGTCCCCCTGTAGTGGAAAAAATAAAGCTTTAAATGTTGTTTATATGTGTTTTTAATATGCTTTAAGACAAACCATAAGTTCGACAGCATTGATGAGTATTTCCTCCTTAAACTGCAGTGAACCAAAGACAGTCTCAAAAACACGGTGTTTCTGACGTCACAAATGACCTTGTAACCAATCAGATCAACGTGTGATCGTCAACCAGTGGATCTCCTGAGTGAGTGGAGGGTACATTTGCATATTCATAGAACCGCGCATACTAAATGAGGCACGGGTGTCGAGTTACAGTCAAGATATTAGATTTTAACATTTAAATATGCAATTTTGGCAAATTTTAACGGATAAACGAACTTCAGGGGGACTTTAAAACGTTTTAGTGGGCTCCTCCCTAGTGGGCATGTTACAAAATGTTCTGCGCTGCAACAGGCAGAATGCTGGACCTTACACAGTCTGGTCAAATATTGCGCCGCAAAACATTAATAACAGCTTTAAATTGTCGATGCTGGGGAACTACTATTGTATAAGTGAGATCATCCACGGCTAGCTGTGCATTAAACCATTTAAAGGAACTTTAACCTCTCATGTTAGGTCTAGACAGAAGATGCATCAAATGAGTGTGTGTCCCACGGTGGCTGTTTCTTGTTTCATCAACTTCAAATATGGAACAGAACTTGGTTAGACATATGGCTTTGATTTTAGAGTAAAAATTAATTAGCAAAACATATTTTGTATAAACAAAGATGTTTAGCTACAGTACATCTCAACAACATTCCTTCAGGATTAAAAGATTCCAAATTTTCCAATTTTCTTATTACACTAGTGGAGCTCTGAGTGAAAAGCATGAGCGATAAATGAGACAGTCGTATAATCGCGTCTCCGTCAGACTAAGTGCTTCCGGCTCCTCGAACAGAAGAAAGCCACAGACGCCACACGCCTCAGAATACGGCGCGGCTCAAACACTCGTCCTGAAACAGACACACTGATGCCACGTTCGGTCGGCCCTCGGAGCGCTGATGGACTGATGGGAATAGACAGGCTTTGTGTACACGGGCCCACTCCAACAAAACAAAAAGCATGTTCTGTTAATGGATGAGTTGTAAACATGCAAACATTGAGCAGGACTAGCATTAGTGTGGGTAACCTCATGTCTGTGCAGAGGCGAGTGCGGTTTGAACGTCGTGATTGAGACACATGTGGCTATGAGCTGCGTACAGGCACATTTGATAGACCCAAAAAACGTCTCTGGGCATTCGTAAACCACGCCTCAAATACAAGAAAATGAACGTGTGGTTCCCAGACCACGTCTCAATGTCAGTTAGCCAGGCTAATAAAGCGCTATATGACAAAATAATGTTGATGCGTTTAAACAGGAATCCATACAGGTGCAGAATATATTTAAAACACACATGAGTGTGAAAAACACACAGATCTGATTTAATAACAGAGATACTTAGAGCTCAAACACGCTTTTTACGGGATCTTTCGCTCATTTTCCCAATCAGCAAATTTCCTCCCAAGAACTGCGATCTGGAATTCTCCACTGGAGCCAAGAGCTGGACATTTACTCACAGCTGTCGGCAGAGGAGCCGGGATACACACACACACACACACGTCATGGAAATAGTCTCGGCGGACTTAAGCTCGATCCAGAGCCACAGACACAGCACCGGACACCCGCTCACCTGCTTGGTCTTCGACCTGCTGATCGTGTCCGAAAGAGGTTTCTTCTTCTCCTTCACTGCAGTCTTGGAGAAAAGATCGACAAACTCCTCAAAATCCACGGATGGCTCTTCGATCGTCTCCCATACGAGGGAATGCAAGTCCCTGCGGAGGAAAACAGACATTCATTACAGATTTAAACAAGCACTCTTGCAGATGAACATGACTTAAAATAAACCCTCTATCGAACACATAACTAAATTAAATGTAGTTATAGTTAATGCATCTGGTTTCATAAAGTCGAGTCAAGTATATTTATATAGCGCTTTACTCAAAACATAATAACAATGTTCGTTTCTTAGTGGAAAAACATCTACATCACTACTGAACCAAACGCACCAGGAAAAGAGCTCAAAATTATGTATATAAACAACAGAAGAAACATTTGTTGTGCTGAACTATTTCAAGTACTTTTGTTTGATTTGTTCATTGCAAAAAAGACTGTAAATGTTGCAAATAAACCTGATTTACAATGGGGGGGAATAATCTCGATTGCAACTATATAAACCACAGTAATAATAGTATTTTGGCTATTAGCATGGTGATTTTTGAAAGCAGAACAGATCAAAATGAGGAAATGGTTGTAAAGCAGAAGTACTTTTGGTGTTCAGCTGAATGCGTGTCCAGTACAACGGCTTCATGGGTCTCTGGCGGCTCCACAAGGCTCTTGCGAGGAGGTTTCTCATGTACCGCTCCTAATGCGAACAGACCCAGCGGCAGTGGAGGCGGCAAAGAGCCCAAACCAAAGGTCAGGGGAGGTGCAGAGGCTCCGGGAGCCATAGGTGGAGGTGGTGGTGGTGGAGGAGGTGCAGACAGACCTGACAAAGGAGGTGGAGGAGGAGGCGCACTCATTCCTGGTAGAGGAGGTGGAGGAGGAGGTGCTCCTGGTGAAGGAGGTGGAGGAGGAGGTGCACTCATTCCTGGTAGAGGAGGTGCTCCTGGTAAAGGAGGTGGAGGAGGAGGCGCACTCATTCCTGGTAGAGGAGGTGGAGGAGGAGGTGCTCCCGGTAAAGGAGGTGGAGGAGGAGGCGCACTCATTCCTGGTAGAGGAGGTGCTCCTGGTAAAGGAGGTGGAGGAGGAGGCGCACTCATTCCTGGTAGAGGAGGCGGAGGAGGTGCTCCTGGTAGAGGAGGTGGAGGAGGCAGCGCACTCATTCCTGGTAGAGGAGGTGGAGGAGGAGGGGCCATCATTCCTGGCAAAGGAGGTGGTGCACCAATTCCTGGAAAATGAGGTGGAGTAGGAGGTACCCCTGGTAAAGGATGTGGTGGAGGTGGTGGAGGAGGAGGAGGAGGCACCGAAGCACCCGGCTGCTGCTGGCAGACGCATACAAACACTTGAGAACCAACCTGAGACTGAGAGCAGGAGTCACTCCCTCCGGGCGCCTGCGCCTCCACGGGAGACACTTTAAACCTAAAGCTCTCGTCTACAGGAGACGTTTGCACCGATTCGGCCTCCAGCGGAAGCAGCGCAAAGTTTTCTGTCTGCAGGTCTCACGTGGCAGACGTCAGGCATGAGGCCCTCCTCCCCCCGCACTCCTGGTCCTGCGTGATGACCTCCCGCTCCAGCAGGGGGGCTGTTTCTCCAGCTCCGCGATCTTACTGCGCAGGGCCTCCGATCGGTCTGCTCCAGCTGCTCGATCAACGCAGACGTGCTCCTGCTTCAGACTCACCGTCTTCAGCACAGACTCCTCCTGCAGAGAGAGGGGGGGGGGGTGATGAGAAGCAGATAAACGCAATGGACAGAAATAGATATAAATCTGGGTTTCTTTTCCACTTAGGTCACACATTGGTGTCACCTCTACCAAAAGCGCACCTCCTCCTCTACCAAGTGCACCACTTCCTCCTCTAAAAACAGCGCACCTCCTCTACCAAAAGTGCACCACTTCCTCCTCTACTACCAAAAGTGCACCTCCTCCTCCTCTACCAAGAGTGCACCACTTCCCACTTCCTCCTCTACCAAAAGTGCACTTCCTCCTCTACCACCAAAAGTGTGAGTGACTCCTCCTCTAAAAAAATTGCATCTCCTCCTCTACCAGGAGTAAGTGCACTCCCCTCTACCAAAGTACACCTTTGTGTGTGTGTATAAGAAACACAAACACACACACAAATATACATACATACATGCAATATATATATATATATATATATATATATAAACACAAACACATACTCATACAGACTTTTAACAGTGTCTGCTAGTGGTCTATAATCCTCTAATGAAGCACCGAAGACTACAGTAATGCTACCCTCTGCTGGTCACACACTATAGTACTCATGCTGTGTGCTCTGTGTGTGTGTGTGTGTGCAGTAATGCTGCCCTCTGCTGGTCAGTCGTCACTCACACTGAAGTGCTCCTGCTGTGTGTGTGTGTATGTGTGTGTGTATACAGTAATGCTGCCCTCTGCTGGTCACTCACACTGAGACACTCCTGCTGTTGTGTGTGTATGTACGGTATGTGTGTGTATACAGTAATGCTGCCCTCTGCTGGTCACTCACACTGAGGGCACTCCTGCTGTTCAGCTCATGACAGATATTGATTTTCTATTTCTGAGATCAAACAAACTCTGGGAACTATTAAACATCCATCCAGCAGCAGAGCAGTCGAAGGTGAACCACTCTCAGCCAAATATGATTGAAGCTTCTCATGCATCCATCAATAAACCCCAGACAGACAGAAGAGCCGAACACAAACATTCTGCACTTAAAGACAACTATTTTAATGAGATTTGTCATGGGGACACTGAGCTTCAACTTCAATATTTGAAGTCATGAGAATAATGTTCATAGAGATGTTAATGTGAGAGAAGACGCACCTGAATTTGCCGAATTTC
Source organism: Hybognathus amarus (assembly GCA_030378365.1). Taxonomy (NCBI): domain Eukaryota; kingdom Metazoa; phylum Chordata; class Actinopteri; order Cypriniformes; family Leuciscidae; genus Hybognathus; species Hybognathus amarus. Next base: position 427,401 of record JAQIUQ010007403.1, on the reverse strand, counting down.
TTCTTCCTTTTGTTTCGTAATTTCTGAGACGACAGCTTGATGCTCTGAAAACACACACACACACTCATAAACTCAATATCTACAGTACTGCAAATATGAATATATAGTTGTGAATGTACGTGAGAAATCTCAGTAAACGCACAACAGATGCAATCATACTTCACATATGAAGTCAGTTAATAAATTTGATCGCTATGGTGATGAGGACAGGTGTTGGTGTGGATGGAGCGAGAATGGTTGCTAGGCAACATTAGTAAACAAACAGCAGCACTGAGAAAGAGAGCCTTAAATGAGCTACAATGTTTTAATTTCTCTGCAGTAATGATGTAATTTGACTCAGATGACGATGTTAAACGACACAGATGTGATTGGATTACTCACCCTCCTGCTCCTCGACCGCTGCAAACCACCAGTGAGAGAAATAATCTAGTTTAGACACTCTACGAGACCAACCTTGCAATAATTAAGATTATTATAAGACTGCCTTTTCTTATCAAAAATATGGTTAAACCGTGAAATTGCAAATTCAGATCAGTGTTTTCTATGCGTTTCGCAGTAAATTGACCAAAAGTGACAGTAAAGACAGTAATAATGTTACAAGAGATTATATTTCAAATTAACTTTCTATTCATCAAAGAATCCTGATAAATAAAATGCATCACAGTTTTCATAAAAAATATGACCTGTTTTCCACATTAATAATAATAATCATTGTATCACACAGGGTCAAATGAACACTTGAAATTCTATAATATAAAGTTAATATTATATGAATCAGTTAAATGTTTTATAGGTTTGTGATTCCGACATTTGAATGATTCAAATGAGATTTACCCATTTTCTGCCAATAAACATGTATAACATAAAAAAGGTGAATAACTTTTCTATTTGAATAAGCACGGAGCGCTGGCGCTTGCAACGCCAAGGTCATGGGTTTGATTCCCAGGGAAAGCAAGAATAAATGTAATGTAAATAAATGTAAATGAACGCTTCAGTTTGACGAATGCAGTCAGAACTAAACTTGGGAGAATGTAGTGAGATCTTCCCACCATCTTGCCCAAATGATGTCACTTTCTGGGAGTCAACACTTTAGGCATGATTTGAACAGGGACAAACCCATGCTGGACTGATGGCAAGCGCAACCTTCCCGCCTCTCTCCTGAATTCGACACAGTGAGTTAGACTGCAGTTCCTCGACTGGCCACTGAGAGGCGCTGAAGAAGAGACTCCGATCCCCTGTCAAAATGCCCAACGCGGCCAAGATGGCGACGCGACGGCTCCGCCCACTTTGGGCTTCAAAACGCTCTTCAGAAACACTATGGGTGACGTCACACACACACTACGCACATATGCTTTTACAGTCTATGGCTTAAAGAGTGTGTTCCTACCATCCTCTGTGTATTTGGGCTCGGGCCGCCTCGTCTCCGGGTCGGGTTGGCAGCCACAGGCTCCTCAGGTGTCCAGGCAAACGCTCCAGCGATGGAGGCGGCTGGCTCACTGCCGCCCATGTGTACAGCTGATCATGCTGGGGAGAGAGAGAGAGAGTATTTATATATAACATTGTGTTACACAGTCATGCTAATAAAGCTAATTTGAAATTGAGAGAGCGAGCGAGAGTTCTCAAACATGGTTTCCAGATTACGCCGAGTGTTGTGAGCTGAGAATCAGATATGGCAATGAGCGTTTGGTTTCCAACCAATCAGAGCAGTGCAGCTCTCAGCGCCTCACACAGGCCAAGATGAGGAACAGCGCCTCACGCAGGCCAAGATGAGGAACAGCGCCTCACAGAGGCCAAGATGAGGAACAGCGCCTCACACAGGCCAAGATGAGGAACAGCGCCTCATAGCAGGCCAAGATGAGGAACAGCGCCTCACAGAGGCCAAGATGAGGAACAGCGCCTCACAGAGGCCAAGATGAGGAACAGCGCCTCACAGAGGCCAAGATGAGGAACAGCGCCTCACACAGGCCAAGATGAGGAACAGCGCCTCACAGAGGCCAAGATGAGGAACAGCGCCTCACAGAGGCCAAGATGAGGAACAGCGCCTCACAGAGGCCAAGATGAGGAACAGCGCCTCACAGAGGCCAAGATGAGGAACAGCGCCTCACAGAGGCCAAGATGAGGAACAGCGCCTCACGCAGGCCAAGATGAGGAACAGCGCCTCACAGAGGCCAAGATGAGGAACAGCGCCTCACAGAGGCCAAGATGAGGAACAGCGCCTCACAGAGGCCAAGATGAGGAACAGCGCCTCACACAGGCCAAGATGAGGAACAGCGCCTCACAGAGGCCAAGATGAGGAACAGCGCCTCACAGAGGCCAAGATGAGGAACAGCGCCTCACAGAGGCCAAGATGAGGAACAGCGCCTCACACAGGCCAAGATGAGGAACAGCGCCTCACAGAGGCCAAGATGAGGAACAGCGCCTCACAGAGGCCAAGATGAGGAACAGCGCCTCACAGAGGCCAAGATGAGGAACAGCGCCTCACACAGGCCAAGATGAGGAACAGCGCCTCACACAGGCCAAGATGAGGAACAGCGCCTCACACAGGCCAAGATGAGGAACAGCGCCTCACACAGGCCAAGATGAGGAACAGCGCCTCACACAGGCCAAGATGAGGAACAGCGCCTCACACAGGCCAAGATGAGGAACAGCGCCTCACACAGGCCAAGATGAGGAACAGCGCCTCACACAGGCCAAGATGAGGAACAGCGCCTCACACAGGCCAAGATGAGGAACAGCGCCTCACACAGGCCAAGATGAGGAACAGCGCCTCACACAGGCCAAGATGAGGAACAGCGCCTCACAGAGGCCAAGATGAGGAACAGCGCCTCACAGAGGCCAAGATGAGGAACAGCGCCTCACAGAGGCCAAGATGAGGAACAGCGCCTCACACAGGCCAAGATGAGGAACAGCGCCTCACACAGGCCAAGATGAGGAACAGCGCCTCACACAGGCCAAGATGAGGAACAGCGCCTCACACAGGCCAAGATGAGGAACAGCGCCTCACACAGGCCAAGATGAGGAACAGCGCCTCACACAGGCCAAGATGAGGAACAGCGCCTCACAGAGGCCAAGATGAGGAACAGCGCCTCACACAGGCCAAGATGAGGAACAGCGCCTCACAGAGGCCAAGATGAGGAACAGCGCCTCACACAGGCCAAGATGAGGAACAGCGCCTCACACAGGCCAAGATGAGGAACAGCGCCTCACACAGGCCAAGATGAGGAACAGCGCCTCACACAGGCCAAGATGAGGAACAGCGCCTCACACAGGCCAAGATGAGGAACAGCGCCTCACAGAGGCCAAGATGAGGAACAGCGCCTCACAGAGGCCAAGATGAGGAACAGCGCCTCACACAGGCCAAGATGAGGAACAGCGCCTCACACAGGCCAAGATGAGGAACAGCGCCTCACACAGGCCAAGATGAGGAACAGCGCCTCACACAGGCCAAGATGAGGAACAGCGCCTCACACAGGCCAAGATGAGGAACAGCGCCTCACACAGGCCAAGATGAGGAACAGCGCCTCACACAGGCCAAGATGAGGAACAGCGCCTCACAGAGGCCAAGATGAGGAACAGCGCCTCACAGAGGCCAAGATGAGGAACAGCGCCTCACACAGGCCAAGATGAGGAACAGCGCCTCACACAGGCCAAGATGAGGAACAGCGCCTCACACAGGCCAAGATGAGGAACAGCGCCTCACACAGGCCAAGATGAGGAACAGCGCCTCACACAGGCCAAGATGAGGAACAGCGCCTCACACAGGCCAAGATGAGGAACAGCGCCTCACAGCAGGCCAAGATGAGGAACAGCGCCTCACAGAGGCCAAGATGAGGAACAGCGCCTCACAGAGGCCAAGATGAGGAACAGCGCCTCACACAGGCCAAGATGAGGACGCACTTCAGCAGTGGAACCGAGAATGCTGGAAATGCAGTTCTAACAAAAACCTTCTAAATCGGAGCGATTCTACCACCTTTGTTAATGACTCAAAAAAAGTAAACGTAAAATGATTTATAAAGTCAACATTTGCAAATAAAACATGTACATGATCAATTTGCTAAATTAGGTTTTTTTTATTTTAATAACATTTAAAAATAAAACCATCTGATTCAACTAACGAGAAATTAACAATCATTTAAGAAATTAGCTATTTTTGTTTCAAGTTTTACGGTTAAAAAGAAATAAAATAAACAACAAAATTAAAGAAAGAGAATATTCATTTAAAAACTTTCATAATATTAATAAACCATATTAATGACACTAAAATAAAGGTGCACTGTAGTCCACATGAACCCTGGAACCAACTTTATAGAGAACAACCAAACCAACCGACACAAACTCTCAGAAACGCTGATCAGGGATCTATGACCTGCTCGTGAACTCAGAGGTCAGAGGTCAGACCTGCAGGAGCTCTGGCCTGCTGACGCTGTGGTGCGATTCAGCTGTAACCGGGTCCAGTCGTGTTCCCTCTGTCCTCTTCATGACCACTGATCACATGACCTGCATCCTCTCATCCTGGCACCACTGCCCATCGCCATGGCAACAAGCACACGTGCAGCGAACATACACGCATGCACTTCAGTCGCTGGTGCGGCTGGTCTCCATGTTAAACCTCAGATGCGTGACTCAGCAGAAACACACACACTGATATCCGGCCGCAGCGCGGCTCAGTGTCCGCATCACCAGATAACAACACGCAGTTCTGACCCGCTGACGATCCTGCAGTGAGATCAGGTTACATTAACAAGAGAGAAGACACGAGAGAGAGTGTGATGCAGTGGAGGGTTTGCGTGCTGGAGAACAACATTATTCACTGAGTGACGTCGTACACTGAAGATGAGCCAATCAGAGAGCTCCGATTTACATGCCAGTACTGTAAATAAGTAAAGAAAGTGCTACACTCACTCTCACACACACACACACACACACACACACACACACACACTCACTCACACACACACTCAGCAACATTCTAAAAATAAATGTTCTATACACTTAAATACACAGGCTAACAGCGGCAGGCGCATCAGACTGTTCGTCAGCAGATGCTCGTGACGGTTCTCAGCCTGGGAATAAGACTGATGATGCAGAGCTATTTCTGGTCAGAGCCAATCACAAACAAAAAGCAGATCACATGATGCCAACCAGAGCCAATAAGAGGAGAAAAATGTGTTCATTCATCAGTGTGTCTAAACCTCCAATCCAAAGATGTAAACTTGAGCTCAAGTTCAGGCTGAATTACGTGCTCAAGAAACTGTGTGTCAATTCTCAAAACCAGCCGACAGAAAACAAGACACCAAAACCATAAAATCATAATAAAATAAATTAAATATGGAGCAAAACGATAAATCCGTCTGTACTGATGCTGGAAAATAAATAAGCACTACTTTAGTTTTCAAGGACCACAATCAGAGATCGCACTTAAACAATATCTTTTATACAAATATAATGCATCCAAAACACAACTTACAATGTATTTTATTATATATATTAAATACAAAGTTGATAATGGTTATTACTGTTCAATAAATAATATTTTATATTAAAACATTGGCGTACTTGGTGTCAAAAAAAGGTCTGATGGGGGTTATCACTGTTCATTTAGCCTGAAAATCTTGTTAAAAGAAAAAAATGTTCATATTGTATTTAAATAACTCAAGTACTTTTCAAAGTACATTTTCATAATATGGCGGTTTTCCAGGACTAAGAGTACTTGAAGTGCTTGAAGTTGACTTTTTGAAATTTAAGCACCTTGAAAAAACCCTGTAATTTGCATTATGTCCGCCTGTGGTCCTGATTGGCTGAGCAGCCTCGCTTAGCCCCGCCCTCAAACACTAGTGTATCTGAGACTGGGAGAGTTCGGTTCGTGTTGTTCATGTTTTCTGAGATTCGGTGAAACCCACGCCATCGTCACTGCTCGTGTAACGAAAAATTCATAACAAAAAACAGTGTGAGGTGTAGCGGACTCACGCTGGAACTTGGGCCCGATGTGTGTGTTGCTGCCGCTGGGCTCCCGGAAGCAGTCGCTGAAGGGCAACAGGAGACCCAGAGCCAGGATCCGGGAGCAGATCCTCTCCACTTCCCTCCGGCTCGCTGCGCTCCTGCTGCTGGAAGAACCGCTCCAGCAGCGTCCGGCCTGCACACACACACACACACACACACACACCTTAGCATATTCTGATCAGAATTACACACTACCATGCAGACAGTTTAATATGCGAAGGATGCTTGATTGCACTATGGAATAAAAGATACTTTTAGCATTTTTATGCTTAAAAAAAGAAAAAGCAGTAAAAGTAATATTAATTAGTCTCTAATTCAGAACCAGACACATTTCTTAAAGTCTCCCTGTAATAAATTATCCCGTAAACTCATCTTTCATCACAAAAATTACATATTTAAACGTTTTTTCCTTGTAAAAATGTCTTCATGCCTTAAAATATCTTGAATGTAACTCAACACCTCTTGCCTCATTTAGTATGCGTGGTTCTATGAATATGCAAATGAGCCCCGCCTCCATCCTCACTCAGAGATCCACTGGTTGACGATCACACGTTGATCTGATTGGTTACAAGGTGGTTTGTGACGTCAGAAACACCAGCGATTTCACACTGTGTTTTAGAGACTGGAAAAACTCAGCGATGCTGTCGACTGACTGAACTTACACACGGTGTGTGTTAAAGCAGATTCAGAACACCACATTAATTACTGGATTTTCAGCATGGGGGACTTTTAATGTGTTTTATTCCAAACACAGGCTGCATTTCATTACCTAAACAACATATTAGAGCAGGACCGGCATAACGGCGGGCCGAGAGGCATTTTCCAAACTATCGGTATCATTTATAATGGTCGATAAATTAATAAAAATTACAAATGGACAAAACACCCTTCAACCATGTTATGAGTGTTGGTTTTGCACAGTTTGTCCATCAGAGGGCGCTCTGGATTTAGTGCATCACTCAGTAGTAGATTTTAGTTATTGTGTTTTTGTTAAAAGGACTAAGTTTCATATCTTAAGTTTGTATTTTTATACATTTTATTAATCAGAACTTTAATATATTTTGATGTTCCTCTGTTCTGTTGTAACAATAAAAACAAACAAGTTTATTTTTAAACTACATCATATTTTAGTGAGGCTGAGGATAAATAAATAACTACAAATAACTAATGTTAGGGAAATCGGTAACACTTTACAATAAGGTTCATTTATTAAACATTAGTTAATGCATTAACTAACATGAACTAACCATTTGTTACTGTATTTGTTATTCATTGTTAACGTTAGTTAATAGAAATCTAGCTGTTCATTGTTTGTTCATGTTAGTTCACAGTGCATTAACTAATGTTAACAAGATTTTAATAAAGTATTAGTAAATGTTGAAAATTAACATTACCAATGATTAACAAATGCTGAAGAAGTATTGTTCATTCTTTGTTAATGTTAACTAATGTAGTAAACTAATGAACCTTATTGTAAAGTGTTACCGGGAAATCTGTTTGTTTTGTTACGTGTCTCTGGATGATTTATTTAAATTATAATAAATAAATAAATTATATATAATATATATTTGGATTTTTAAAATCACCCAATATTTATATCATATCGGCCTTAAAAGTCCTTTATTGGTCGGGCTCTACGCACACATTCATCAATGTTAGTCCATTAGGTCCTGAGGAACAGGGAGTGTGTCGGTGCTGTAATTTCTGCAGAGCACACACACACACACACACTCTGTTGTGAATGAGTCACTGCTGCAGTGTTTCAGCTCTCTGTCTCTCACACACACACACACACACACACTGAGTCACATGATCACTGCGCGCTCCTGTATCAAACCACAACACACACTCCGGACTGAAGCTTCCGGCTCACTGCAATCCCAACTCGACACACACACACACCGTCTGCTGTGGAAGCTGGTTTCCACACGGAACAAGAAAATAAAACTAATTTTGAGAAGTTGCAGTTACCTGTTTTTGTTTTTTGTTTTTTGAAATACCAATACTAATATCCGATACTAATATCTAATATAATTCACTATTCTGCGGGAAAAAAAGTCATAACAAGAAATAAACTAATAATTGCAAGAAATAAAGTCCTGCATTGTGGGCAAGAACAGGCTTTTTTTAAATATTTATTTTAAAATACTTGGAATTGCAATAAAGTTGGAATGGCAACAAATAAAGTCACAACTGTTTGATATAAATTAGAAACGGCCGGAAACCGTCACAACGGCGAGAGAAAACCCCTATATTTCACAATACTCAGAAAAAAGGCAGAATATTCAGATATAAACTCAACTGCAATAATATAAATTGTAAGACTGTCAGAATTACAATAAAGAAATTCTTTAACATTAGTTTATACACATTTTTCTTTTTGGATAAAATAAATAAATAATCCGCAACAGAATTATTATTATTTTTTTGCACATCTTGGATTCCATCCAGCACAATATCCTCAACGCACATTAAAACATGCCTAAAGTCAGAACTGCAATAAATACATTCATAATCACATACAATGACTTTAAATGTTTTAATTCCACAGCAGAAACAAGCGTCTCGAGTCTGAGGATGTTTTCAGAGACTCTCTCAAGTTTACAGCTCATTAACCTCGTTAGCATGTCAATAAGAACAAAGAACACTGTCAGAGAGCCAAGACACAGCCAGGTGCATCATGGGAGATGTAGTTCTTTCGGGATTAAATGATCTACTGAGCTTATCAATGTTTGTGGTTTTAATGGATCAGCATTGAGCCGAAGATGAGTTCAGTGTGAGAAAAGACAGAAGCATTAGCCTGGAGCAACACACACACACACACACACACACACACACGGGTGACTGTTTAGAGAGATTTGACGTGGTGTGTGTAACCCTGACGGACCATGAGAGAGAACAAGAGGAGCAAGAGCGAGTGTAAAGTGCTGGAGGAAACGCTCACACACACACACCGCACAAAAACAGATTTCCATCCTCATTTGGAAAGAAAAAACAAAATGTATTTACATGAGAAGCAAAATTTATCAAATAAAGTCTTGTTTTCTGAAAAATGCATCAAAATGAAGTGACTATGCTAAATAAAGGGGAAACTGCCAGTGGGGGCAGAAAAATAGACTTTATTTAAAAGAAAAGCAATAATTGTCACTTAACTTTGATACATTTCTCAAAAAACTAAACTTGATATCTTCAGTCACGCTGCATCCCCAGTGAATAGATCTCAATTAAATGAAGTTTAGATGTTTGTGCCATAAAACGAGTCAAACACTGAGTGAGAACGTCATATCTCAGAGAGTCTGCTAATGTCCGATATTACAGCGGCTCCTCTGATTGGCTGATTAGCTTCACTCTTAAATATAATGTGCTTTATTGACTGAAATCACCAAGAACAGAAGAACAGGACTAGAGTCACATGACGTCTCTAGCGTTTATCCGGCGGCCGGCTCCATCGACCCGCATCTCGACGCTCCATTCAGTGCTAACATGTGCTCTGAGCTTCAGCATCCTCTCGCCACCTGATTGGCTGAGAGTGAGCGAGTGATGTCACTAATGGACAAGAGTCCTCAGGGTCTGATCAGCACGATGCCATCTGCTCGTGTGTGTGTGTGGTGTGTGTCAACCCAGAGAAAGAAGGGATCTAGATCCTGAATTACACTTATACATACTATGGTATACTATATATTATATACTATAGTTATCATTGTATATAAGCTCATGATGAACACAAACCCCAGGACAAACGCTAGCGCTCACAGTTCGTGTTGTTAGAGTTGTGTATGATCGCCACATTCATACAATCATCAGGAGTGTTTACATCCACTGACCTGTCGATCTGATAGAGTTCAGATTCAGGAAGTTCAGTTTATATGAACCCTAAGCTCTGAAATCTGATTCACATCTTTGTGTTCATGTTCATTACGTTTATTCTGAAGAAATTGGTCAAAATTAATGAGTTTATAATTTAAACAACAAAAAAAAAGTGTCCGTTAATATTTATCTAGCAGATATTTGTTCTTGTTTTAAGCACAAACTCACTTAATTGTGATAATCATTTGAGTTTTGCTTTTCCAGTAAATGCATCGAATGATTTTAATCAAACAAGACAAAAATACTGAGGAAGAACATCATCTTATTTTGCACAAAGTCTCATCCACTCACTAACACAAAGAGCTCTGCATTGGACATCTCCCCTGCCATCCCATAATGCCTCACTCCCGGACAGAGACATCAGTGTACGTTCTGTATAGTATGAATCAAATCATCTGCCATGTTGTTATTGTCATGTGACCTATGGTGTCACTTCACCTCCATTCAGGGTTATTATATTATAAACTACCATCAACAAAGATTAATACTGGAACTAATGCATTGACCAATGTCAGTTCTCGTTTAACCATTTAAAGTCTCACCAATGAGAAGTCAGATTTTTTTTTATAGAACAGTTTAAACATTTAAATAAATAAATGTGAGATATTATAAATAAATACATTTTTCCAGAGCATCATATTTGAGACTTTAGAGATATTAGAAATATGTGAAGTAAATATTATACAGTAGGCCTTACAGGGTTAAACAGAACAAATCCCACTAATATTGTATCTTCATTTCATTTTAAAAACTCCTACAGCGAGCACTTAACTTTTTATTTTGTACAAATATTACGTACAAAAGTTGCATCTGCTAAAATTAGTAAATGCACCGTGAACTGAACATTAAATAAATGTTCTTGTATATTTTTATAGCACTGTTAAACACAACCAAGGTTGAACCAAAGATTCTATTCTATTAAAAACACGGACACACACACAGACCGATAAATAGACATCGAACCCTTTACGCTAGCAACATTGGGCAGCTTTCCACCAATTCTTACGCTATTACAGGAAAGACCCGGGGGCATTTATAGGCGTTTGTTCTAGGCGCTATAAGTAGTTTTGGATTTTTTCTCATTGCCCCGTTATTAGTTCATGCATTAGCTAATGTGAACCAGCGAGAGCTAACGGTGAACTGTTTCCGGTGTCGACCTCACCTGTGAACACCTCCTGAAGCCGCATGCCGGAGCCTGGGATGCAGACGGTCTCCGTGTGCGGCCCGCCCTCAGCGTTCCCTCCGAGCCACCGTACTCCAGATAGGCAGCTGACCCGTCGGCTTTAGGCGCCCGGATCTCCTCTGGTCCAGTCCGCGGACCGGCTGATGGGTCCGGTGATGCTGTGCGAGCGCTGGCGCTGGAGCCGCCTCCTGTTCGGGCCGAGGGGCGCGGGGACTGTGTGACGCCGACGGGGCCGGCGAACACGTGGGAGAGCTCAGCTGACGCGCGTGGTCTTGATGTACGACGTGCTGATTTGGTGGATACGGCTTCACCGAGGACTTCAGGAGCCGCGTGGCTAAAGGGCTTTCCGTGTGCGACGGGAACGTCACACTAGTCTTCCGCCGGCTCGTCAGCGCTCACACACTCCACCGACCCCGCCGAGAGTGTGTCTGTGCTCGGGGCCGAATCTCCTCGGTGTCGACCGCGCTCTCGAAGAAGCGCTGAGGTCCGGGAAGCTGGTCGCCATGGCAACCGTGGGGTCGGGGACAGGGGTCTGGATCTTTCGTGACGCCGGCACAAAGGCCTCTCGTCCGAGTCTCCATTCACTCCATTCACAGCCGGGATCTGCGTCTCACTGACGAAAGAAACAACAACACACACACAGTGTCACCAACATGCGGGAATCTCAGAGTAAACACACTGCAGAAATAATGCTCTTCTAACTCAGTGTTTGTGTCTCGTTTCCAGAACAAATATCATATAATCACTAAATCAAGAAGCATTTACTAGAAATGATGTCTTGTTTTCTGGACAGTATAAATCTAAATGAATCGGGGCCAGAAATATAATGTTGTTAATTCAAACAGAAACTACTAGATTATGTTTCTGACCCCATTGGCAGATCATTGTTACTTGTTTTAAGCACAAACTCACTTTATTGAGATATACATTACTGGTCAAAAGTTTAGGGTCGGTAAGATTTTTTATGTTTTTAAAAGAAGTCTCTGCTCACCAAGGCTGCAATTGGTTTGATAAAAAATACACAAAAACACAGTAATATTGTGAAATATTATAACAATTTAAAATAACTTTTTTATGTTAATATATATTAAAATGTAATTTATTCCTCTGAAAAAAAGCTGAATTTTCAGCATCATTACTCCAGTCTTCAGTGTCACATGATCCTTCACAAATCACTCTAATATGATGATTTTATGCTCCAAAAACATGTATGATTATTATCCATGTTGAAAACAGTTTTTGACATTTTTATTTCAGGATTCTTTGATGAATAGAAAGTTCAAAAGAACAGCTTTTATCTGAAATGGAAAGCTTTTGTTACATTAAACACTACCCTTTAAAAAGTTTGGGGTCAGTAAGAATTTGTATTTTATTTTTTGGGGAAATAAATAAGAAATCAATACTTCTATTCATCAAGGATGAGTTACATTGATCAAAAGTTACAGTAAAGACATTTATAATGTTAGAAAAGATTCTAATTAAATAAAAGCTGTTCTTTGAACTTTCTATTCATCAAATAATCCTGAAATAAAAATGTAAAAAACTGTTTTCAACATGGATAATAATCATACATGTTTTTGGAGCATAAAATCATCATATTAGAGTGATTTGTGAAGGATCATGTGACACTGAAGACTGGAGTAATGATGCTGAAAATTCAGCTTTTTTTCAGAGGAATAAATTACATTTTAATATATATGAACATAAAAAAATTGTCATAATATTTCACAATATTACTGTGTTTTTTGTGTATTTTTTATCAAAACATTGCAGCCTTGGTGAGCAGAAGAGACTTCTTTTAAAAACATAAAAAATCTTACCAACCCTAAACTTTTGACCGGTAAGTGTATATCTCCCAGAAAACAAAACATTCTTATCCTCCTCTATTAAATGATTCTTGATTTAAGAATCTTTATATATTTGGCCAGGAAACGAGACACAAACACGGAGTAAGAAGAGCATATCTGCAGTGTGTGATGGACATATCTGATACAGTCATCATGATGGGGAAATCTCAGCGGTTGTGAATATGATACGCCAGTGTTTGGCCAGATGAGAAGTTTATCTATGCATCATCTTTTTACTCATAATTCATTTTAAAACGGCTCACAAAACCCTGGGTCACATGGGTCAATTTTTGAAATTCCGAGAAAATGTCCTAAATATCTTCATGGAACATGATCTTTACTTAATATCCTAATGACTCTCGGTATAAAAATTGATAGTTTTGACCCATACAGTGTCTAGTTGTCTATCGCCACAGATACACACAAGTGACTTGTTCAGATTTTCCTTGCTTTTATTGTGAGACTATTTTAACTCTGTTCTGTGTAAATATATAAAGCATTCAAGTTTTTCATTTACTCAATGTTTTGATTTTTTTTCACCTTCAGATTCCAGATTTTCAAATGATCTCAGCCAAATATGATCATATCCTAACAAACAAACCATCAATGGAAAGCTCATCAAATTAATAAAAACATTAACCCAGTGCCACATATCTCTTCTCAGAAAATCTCAGAGTAAAACTGGGAGTTGTGAAAAACACAAAGACAGTGTTTTGCCAGACCATCATCTCATAACTGTATCATACCTCACCGTTTTACTTTCCCTTTTCTGCATAACACACAGTGAAAAGCTGTAGTGTGTGAAACGCCACACAAATAAACTTGCCTTGCCTTGCCTAGGCCAGCGGTGCTCGCGTGTAGGACAGGCTTCCAGCACCGTGAACGGCTCGGGAGAGTCCGGGGTCGGGGTGTTTCCATGCTGGTCCCTTTCCCACGGGATCTGGATGTCACTGAGCATCACTCCCTGCTGGATCCGGATGGCCTGCTGGATGTCGGCCAGTAGATCCTCCTGCTCGGCGGCCGAGTGGAAGCTGTAGCATGTCCGTGTCGGAGCCCTGAGCTCCGGACCTTCTCCTCGTCCTCGGGCCCGTCGGGAAGCAGACACACACGAGGCCTGTCGGGCTCGGCGTCGGAGTGTCCGAGCTCATCGTCCCGGAGAGGTCCGGTGTTTTGGCGGTGGACTGGGCGCTGTCCAGCTCATCCAGCGCATCTTCTCTGGAGGCGGCTCAGGAAGCCCTTGGCCTTGGTGTTCTTGCGCTTGCGGATGTGCGGGAACACTGAGGATCTGTCCGATTTGCTTTTCTTCTTCCCTCCCTCCCCCGCTCTCCCGTGGGCTTTCTTCCCTTTCTTCACACCCTCGTGAGCCCCGCTCTCCATCCGCCGCCTCCTGCCTCCCGCTTTAGCTTCCCGTCCTGGTTTCCCATGATCGGCGGCTCTCTCACGCCATGCCTGCGTCTCGCGCGTCCGCTCTCGGGTGATGAGGAGGATGATGACGACGAGGAGAGGCGAGAGGAGGCTGTGACGAAGGAGAGATACAGAAGCTCGCTCTCGCTCTCCTCCCGATCAGATCCGGGAAGGGAGGGGCGTGGGTCCTGAGGGACGTGTGCGCCGCGCCTGCGTGTGTGTGTGTGGATCCTCACTGTGTGTGTGGGGGAAGATGAGCCGCTGTCGTCGGCCCAGGCTGAAGGCCTCCAGCAGCCTGTGTCTGATCACGGGAAGCTCCAGCTTCTGCATCGTCGCAAACACACACACACACACACACACCAGCTGCAGGGACAAGCATCAGTGTGTTAATGAGACTGATATGAAAATAATGGTGGACATTAAACTGATTTACACTGAAATACAGAATAGAATATAGAAGTAGCTGTTAATTAACCTCATCTGACATTTATTTTAATATAATATACATATGTGTGTATTAAGACAAGCATCAGTGTGTTAATGAACAGCTTCACTTTTCACTCAGAAATGTAAACTAGCTATTAGAAAATCAGCTTTTTATGTGAAGTCCTTCCTTTTTCCCTCATTTCAGCTCATTATTATAAAAATAATAAGTGTTTTGATTGACAGCAGTTTGAAATGAGACTGACATGAAGATAATGCTGGATATTAAACTGATTTACACCAAAAAATAAAGTAGCTGTTAAGAGCCAGTTGTTTTTATATTTATATATTTTCTTTATTTGTTTTAATTATTATACATCTATTTTTTCCATTTATATATATTTTAAACTATTTATATATTTGTTTATTATAACACACACATATGTATACGTGATTCTACAAGTATTGTGATTCGATCTTATGTTTTTTAACACTAGACCATCAGGGAAAGTTAAATCATAAACTTCTACAGACTGTACATGATGTATAAGAGGAGTCATATTTACAAAACCAGTTCATCACATCTTTCTGAGTTATACTTCAGCATCATCAATACATTAAACTCTCTTTAATACACCATTCAATAAAGACGGTTTTTACAGTCGCTTGTCGCCGCCTAGTGCCACAACACTGTAATGGATGAATGCACTGTAATTTTGATAATACTGTAGACATCAGTGTTTATATTCCAACTTTTTAAATTAAAATAAATCTATTTTTAAAATAACTTGCAGGGGTGACTTTTTTCACTTATGCTTTAAAAATTCACACTGCTAAATTAAACATCCTGCCAACTCGCTTTGCCACAGTCATTTACTGAACAAAAATGAAAAATAAATGTGTTTATAGGATTGGAAGGAGTTTTAAACATTATTCATTAATTATTCATACAGTAATTAGAATTCACAATTTCTAATGAGGCAAGAGTTTTTCTAGATAAGCTTAAAAAAATAATAAAATCTCACATATACATATATGGCTGTATAAATAAATGTGACAAAAACGTCAACGTTGCAATACTGACTTTATCAAATATTCAGCTAAATTAAACACGCTGAGAAACATTTAAACTCGTTTCAGCTCAATAAATGTATTTATAGGATTGGCAGCAGAATCAAACATTAAGAAATGAAACTGAAAATAATGTGTAAACTGAAAACTAAATTTACAGTGATATATAAACTATGTAAACTAAAGTGTTCAAACTATGTTGCTGTTCTTGTTCAGAGATGCATTTTATCCCCCAACTTCAGCTTAAACTCGTACATTAAAGAAACAAAAACAAGTCATTTACAAGCATTTATCATGAGTATGTTCAGATTACAACAGTGTGGCACTTCAGTTGGTAATATTCTACTGGTAGATTAACATGCTTCAGTTCTACAGCGATCAGAAACCATTACATTAACTATGTAAAACGAATCTTTGTTTATTTGACACATTTACAGTAATTTCAGCTGAGTCTGCATGTGCACGCGCACAGTGACGTGACAGCGATTCGATCAGCCGTTTACAGTGATTATATAACTCTTAATTTAGTTGGTAAATTAATTTCTTACCCTCATGTTTTTGTTCCTTTCATCTTATTTTGGGTTTTTTTTCTGTCGTCAGCAAATTGTTACCTCAAAAATAGTCAACTGTTACGCGAAATCAAGGACTTTTTCAAGGACTACAGTGAATCAAAGAATACCAAGCAACTCATGTGAAACTGAAATCAAACTGTACATTAAGATCTCTTCAGTTCAAAGATACTAAAAAGCTTTTAGTCAGATTTTGAATTGTAAAACCAATCGAACTAAAACCAATGCGACTTACCTCTTTATGCTGTAACTCTAGTCGAAACTTGATGAAAACAGCGCTTGAACGGAGAAACTGTCTGTAACTCTGAACTTCTGTTTAAAACATCAGTGTTTGTGTTGTCTCATGTCATACTCAGCTCATGAATCAGAGCAGCAACCGTGCGTGTGTGTGTTCGTCTTTCCCGCCGGTTGGTGTAAGCGCGTCACCTGCACCGCGCGCGTGATTCCTGCTGCGACAGCGACACCCAGCGGCCGGTTAC
Organism: Hybognathus amarus; assembly: GCA_030378365.1. Classification (NCBI taxonomy): domain Eukaryota; kingdom Metazoa; phylum Chordata; class Actinopteri; order Cypriniformes; family Leuciscidae; genus Hybognathus; species Hybognathus amarus. The sequence continues at coordinate 410,558 of JAQIUQ010007403.1, read as the reverse complement.
AGTCATTACACGCAGAACAGGCTGAGGCTCAGCGAGGTTTGATAATTAGTGCAATTTAATAAACCGAGAGAAATCAAAATTTTACACAAAGAAAAAAAAGCCACAAAAAGACATGAAAAAAATGATCAGAGTCAGGGAAAAATATCTCCCTTTCACAGATTATGTGTTGACCAGACTAACAGAATCAGCGATTTTCAATTAGAGATTTTATGTATTAATTCAAAATCCATGTCAAAGTAAATTTTTTAAAACTTAAAATGCACTTTTCTTGAATCACACAATTTTGTCACACAACACTCCAATTGCTGTTTTTATTTAATTAGTGAAAAAGTGTGTGTGTCTGTGCGTACGTGTGTGAAGAGAGAGATAGTTTGTGTGTAAATACTTCTGTGAAAAACAAGTTCAAAGAAAAAATATTTAGTACCTCACACATACAGTAATTTAAACACAAAAGAAACAGTTGTTTTTATTAATCAAACATCTCAGTATAGACAAAACTAATACAATTTTGTACAGAAGTTTATAAATGACCACTCCCGGTGCTACAGTAATCAATATAAAGGTTATCAATCATCCTGGATGAAGAAAAAGTTAACCATAGTGAATTAAAATGTATATTCTGCCTTATCAGTGTGTGTTGCGCCCGCTAGAGGGGAGTGTCGCTCCACATGTGAACTTTTGAGGTCTCATATTAAAAATACTGCATCTCTCGACATTAATAACTACACACTGTATACAACATTATTAGTGATCAGGGGATCTTTGTCCCTAAACATGCTGGAAAACAGGGCAGATGTTCCAATCACTGTGAGAAATCCACTTTAAGAGGAAATCCCGTCATAGTTTATTTTCAGAAACATTTACATATATTCACGAGAGCATAATTGTTTTCAAACCAACCATATAAAAAACATCATGTATTTATTTGTAATTGCACACGGCTCCATGTTGGCTAAACTACATTATCTGACAAATACGGGCACTAAACTCCCATTCATCGGACATTCATAACCAGAGACATAGCCACAATAATAAAATGTCACATTTTACAATTAAAAGAGGAATTCATTACAGGATCATTATACATTTCTAGTGTTTTGCAGCAGATGCTGCCCCTGCTTGGAGTTGTTTTTAAGAGGAATAGGTTAAAAACTGCTATGTAAAAAAAGAGCCTTAAATATTTAAATTTAGTCAACTTGAAATATGAAGTTGTTTTAAAGGGGCTTTATGTAGAATTCACCGCAATTATTTTTTGTGCGCAAAAAAAGAAAGAAAAAAAGGCTAAAATGACGACGATGAAAAATAGTTGAATAGCCTATGGAGGAGTGATCCAGCTCTTAGATTTAATCAAAATATCTTAATTTGTGTTCCGAAGATGAACGAAAGTCTTACATGGTTGGAACAACACGGAGAGAGGAATTACTGAGAGATTTTTCATTTTTGGGTGTACTCTCCCTTTGAGAATTAATTACCACATGACATGCCATATTTCTTCCACGTTAACTATATAAATAATCAGGATAAAATAAAAGATTATTACATTAATTAAAGTTAGATCGATTACAATAAGAATCGCGAGAACAGCTTTAGATCAGGCATAATACTGGGGTCCTAGTCCTGCATTAATAATTCAGAATTTGTTTGCGCCCCACAAAAAAACTGTTAAGCACCAGTCGCCACTGAGTTTGAATGAATTATTTTTCTTTGCATGATAATTAACATTACAGTACAGAATGGCTCATTATCCTGCACTTTGTTTGGAAGAGGAGCGCGCGCTGAGTAACCGTCACATACTTTGAATTTCGCAGCAAAACAACCGAGTCCGCAAGTCGAAACGGGTCTCGTTCTTTTAGTTTCTCAACAAACTGTTGCCAAGAACTAGCCTGACTTCGTCATACTCATATTCTTATTGTGGGCGGAGTTCGGGTTGGTATCCAGGCTAGCCAAGAACACATTGGCAATAAAAACCCCAAAATAAATTAAAAGTATTAAATGCAGCCCCTTTATGTGACAACGTTGATCTAGGAATGTTTAGTCTAGGTTGTGCTAGCAAATTCAACAATATTTTTATTTTTCTACAATGAAGTGCACTCTAAAATACAGAAGAACATTTAAACACTCACAGCTTGGTATTTTGTGTGGTGTTGGTCATTCATCCCAGTATTAGTCCTCAATCATACTTTATTCTTCTCAAGATGCAGAAGGTTTTACTGATGTGCAAAAACTCTTAAAAAAACTCTTAAAAGTTCCAAAAGGTTGGATTTTTTTTGCATTGAATGCCATAGAAGAACAATTCTTCGTTACCCAGCAAACCTTTCAGAGATCAGTTCTTAAGAACCATTTTTAATAATCTGAAGTAAAAAACCTTATGTGGAATGGAAAGATTAAAGGTGTAGAACAGGAAATAAAATAAGAAAAACTGTTAGATTTGAGGGATGCAGCGCGCGTGAGGATCCGTGGGCAGGTTTGCTGGCTCCATCTTCCCACAGCGCTCCTCATTGGCTCATTGCTGCTCTCGGGGGTGAACATACACAGAGGAATTACAGAGTGAAGAACCATCTCAAAGTTTTACAACAGCATCTAGCCAAAGATGTACTTGGAATCAAACAAGATTCCACATTTAATAGCAAATGTTCTTGCTTTGGAAATTAGTTTCCAATATCAGTCTCTCAAACTCAAAACCAAGTGCTTCAGGTTTGCAGTGTGCACTTGACTGCATTGATTCTGCATTATTAGAAATGCATTTAAGAACAGTCATAACATCAAGTCATTTTAGCAGTAAAACATTCAAGAGCTGAAAGTAACATGGAGCATCACACCACAGCCACCGTAACCCCACTGAAACACGCCAGATCAGGGCGATCATTAGCTTCATTCAGTCTAAAGAATAACGCATTTATCCAAACCTGCATTATTTTCTCACAATTTTTGCTCATAATGATGACAAAGTCAAACTTTCCTGTAGATCTTGCAATGCCAAGGTCATGGGTTCGATTCCCTGGGAAAGCAAGAACTGATCGAATGTAAATGCGTATAAATGAATGCAATGGATAACAACGTCTGTCAAATGCATGTAAATGTAAATATGAAAAAGGATGAGCCCTTAAATCCTGCATGTACCAACCATTAGTTTCAGGAGGAAATGCATCAGACATAAGAAAGAAAACTTTTAATTTCATAAGGTTTATAATTATGTACAGGGTGCAGAAAATATTTCTTTAAGTCACACAATCCGTGTTTGATGGCTTCACTGCAAAAAAAAAAACATCTATAGTTGTCTTTTTTTCAGTTCAAATATGTAAATATTCTTAAAGATATTCTAAATTCCCTCTGTGTTCAATAATATTTTTAAAACTCATCTTTGATCACCAAAATCCCATTTCCTTCATGTCACCCTCGCCTCACTTAGTATGCGCGGTTCTATGAATATGCAAATGAGCCCCGCCTCCACTCACTCACTCAGAGATCCACTGGTTGACGATCACACGTTGACCTGATTGGTTACAAGGTGGTTTGTGACGTCTGAAACACCAGCGATTTCAAAGCGTGTCTTTGGTTCACTGCAGTTTTAAGGAGGAAATACTCAATGCTTCTATAAACATTAATACTGTACAACCCTTCAGAAAACATCCCTTCAGCTCTGTCTGCTTGTTTTTTTATTGATTTCCCCAGAAAACAAGACATAATATCGTATGGTATTTTACTCGTCTAGTAAATGCGTGCTGATTTAAGAATATTTAATTATTTGGACTGGAAACAAGACAAAAATACTAAGTAATACTGTACAGCCCTTCAGAAAACAACGTCAAAGTCAACCGTCAGTCCGGATGTTTTTTTGTTTGTTTTTTCATTTTTATATTTGTGCTGGGAAAATAACAGAGACAGAAACACAACCTCATTTATGCCCTACAAAAACTTATTGTCTGACTTCTTTACTTGTTTACAGTTCAATTATCTAAAAATTCAAGATGCATTTACTAGAGGAGTCTTGTTTTGGGAGGGATCCAAATTAAGGTAATCATGGAAATCTGACTTTAAGTGCTCTAATTGGTCCCGGTGCTTCCACCAACACAGAAAACATGAAAAGTGACTGAAACTCATTTGCATTTAAAGGGACACACACAAAACCAGCGTGTTTTCGCTCACACCAAAAAGGGGCAAAGTTATAATAAATGATCAGTGGAGAATTTTGAGCTGAAGTTTCACACATTCTGAGATTTATATTACATAAATATGCATAATATGTCACCTTTAAGAATTTTGAGTTATTTGGACTGGAAACAAGACAAAAATACTAGTACCGAAAGCCTTTTTTGTCTTGTACAGCACGAACACTGCAGTCCCACACGTGTCCCTCACTGCGGGCTGTGTCTGCGACGGGTCAGGGCCGGTCTCTGCTGAACTGGTTTGTTGTGTTTCCACTGGCACATCAGGATGGACCTGAAGGTGGTGCGGAAGGTTTTGTTACAGAGCGCGTAACACATGGGGTTAACAGTACTGTTGACGTAGCACAGCCAGTAACCCAGAGCCCACAGCGTCGCAGGAATACACTCGTCACAGAAGGCGTTCAGAAGAACCATGATGTTATACGGCGTCCAGGTGATGATGAACGCTAGCAGGATGGCGCTCAGCGTCTGCCGCCGCCTTCTTCTCCTTCACCAGAGACACTTTTTGCGCGCTTTAGCCTTGCAGGGGAAGCGTCTGCCATCTTTATTGATGTTAACGTTGGGTTGGTCTTTCGGCGGAGTCTGTTTTCTGGACGGTTTGGCGTCCGAGTCCGTCGACTGGAGGCTTTCGAGCGCGATTGAAATAAGCGTGACGAGCGTCTTCAACATCTTCGTCTTCGTCATCATCCGATTGGTCGACGGATACGGCAGTCTCGTTGTTATTCCAGCTGTCGCTGCGATCCGTGTTCGGTGCTACCGTGTTTACGCCGAAACTCAGAGCCACAAACGACGTTTAGTTTTCCTGGATCGTTTCGGCCTGACGGATTCGGATCGTAGCTTCGATTCTCCGGATCTTCCCCTTGGTTTCCCGAAGCCTTTAATCCTGCTAGCTCTTTGGACCGGTTCTCCGTCTCCCGGTAAATTCGCCAGTAAAGGATGGTTATGATGGTGACGGGAAGGTAAAAGCGCGGCGATAGCCGTGCAGAACGTCGTGATCGGCTCCGAGAGAAACTGAATGTAGCATTCGCCCGCCGCGACTGTCCGCTCGCCCACGAAATGCTGCCAGAAGAGGATCGCCGGCGCCCACAGGATGAACCGAAATAGACCAGGCGAGTCCGATCATAGTCATGGCTCGTTTCAGTGGTCCGTTTGGCCCGGTAGGTTCAGCGGGCGCGTTACGGAAAAGTACCTGTCGAAGCTAATAACCAGAAGGTTCATCACGGATGCGTTACTCGCTACGTAATCGACGGCTAGCCACAGGTCACATGCCCAGTTCCCGAGAGCCCATTGGTTCATGATGATGTACGTGGTGTAGAGGTTCATGGAGAGCACGCCGATTATGAGGTCGGCAAACGCCAGGCTTAGCAAGTAATAGTTATTCACCGTTTTCAACTGCTTGTTGACTTTAAACGACACCAGGACTCAGGATGTTCCCGATGATCGTGATTAAGGAAAGCGAGCCGCACAGGAACACGATCATCAGCGACCTGCCAGACGGTGTGGCCGCCTAGAGGGTCATAGGTCAGCGCTAGCGTTGTGGCTGTCGGTTAAATTCGCCAGGAGCGAATTGTTGATGTTCTGGAGGTCATGTGGTACAAACGCCGTGACGGGATAGGCTCGCATCCCCGGGGAGCCGTTGGTCAGGAATACCCCAGGATTAGCGCTCAGCGTCAGGTTCATGGTGGCATGTTCTGTGGGAGAAGCTGACAGACAAGAGGATTAGCATGAGGGAACGACACAAACAGCCAGTTAAACACAACTCTTAATGAGGTGTTATGCTTAACACAACCCTAAAGGCAGAGACAACAAGTTAAAAATAACTAAATCTGTATGCTATGATTCCCGGCTTTTCTGTGGTTTCGCGTTTCGACATCGCATTGTAGTGAATGTGATTGCGCAATCAAGCTGTGATCAGCATAGATTTGTCAAAGAAACCCATATATAGATATATACACTTATGTAGTATATATACGTCACTTTACGTCAGTGTTTTATTATTATAGAACAATGTTTTTATTTACTTAACTTTCTGTATTTTTTTGGATAAAAAAACACCAGTTTTTCACTGAAAAGCGCCTATAATAATGTTGCAATAAATGGCTATAACTTGCTTAGGGATTGTTACACGTAGACAAAATTGCATCTGGAAATCAAGTATAACTTTCTAAAGGAAAAAAAATTATTCCCAGGAAACAAACTCTGAGAACAGAAACACACAGGCTCATCCGGGTCACTGAAGACATCAGCGCTATACACTAGGAACGGGTTTTCTTCGTGGAAGTTTTGCTTTGATTATTAATAACATTTTAATTATTTAATAAAATATTAAAACTCAGCTGAATGTGTGTGTGTGTGTACAGATGCTGTGTGCTGGAAACAGAGACAGACAAGAGCAAACGATCATGAACAAACTCCATCATCTGATCGTGATCTCTCATCTGTCTCTCTTCATGATGTCTGTGTTCGAATCATCAGGCTCATAATGATGTTTTCATCTTTGGGCTTCGGATCATAAATGATATTGATTCAGATTATGAGAGGGATTTAATTCAAAATACCCTGTGGATAGCAGAATTATTAAAATAAATGTCCAACATAATAACCTACACGATTCATTTACACACCTAATCAAACTGTGAATATTTTAATATCCTTTTTAGATTCGATTCATAATATTACACACACACACAAACTAAAGACAAACATATAAACACACATGCTGACTTTTCACACACATTCGCCTCAGATCATGCGTTTCAGTTCCTGCTATCCTCATATGATGTGTGTGTGTGTGTGTCCTGTCCTGAAACACTAGGGGATTTCTGCTTGAAATACTCTGATGGATGAGTTGTGTTTCGATATGTTTTACTCGGCTCTATAAATATGCATTAGTCTTCCAGCTATCGGAGCATCAGTAAACACTCCAGGGTTTCCGGGGTGCGGTTCGGCACACAGGTTAGATGGGAACGCGATTACAGCTCCGGATCAGCGCTGATGAGGACTGGAATATCAGACACAACCAAAACACTGCAGCTCATGACCATGTGTGTGTGTGTGTGTGTGTGTGTGTGTGTGTGTGTGTGTGTGTGTGTGTGTGTGTGTGTGTGTGTGTAAGGGAGGCTAGCTAGTAGTTGCTGTGCAAGTAAACCTCACTCCTCGGATCTCAATAAGCGCTCTCAGCGACAGACACTAGCAGCTGCAGTCTTTAGCGTCCTTGTTAGAGCGCCAGACTCTCGGCCGGCAGGCAGGCAGGCAGGCAGGCAGACAGACAGACAGACAGATAGATAGATAGATAGATAGACAGACAGATAGATGGCAGCAGCTTCTAAGACTGTATTTCACACAAAGCAAATACAGATTCAACATCAGTAAATGTGTGATATACTGTATAATTCAACTAAAGCCTGTAATCAAAATCTAACCCTAAACTCATTGATTTGCATATTTTATAAATGATAATAAGGCAGAAACTCCGACTGAATGAGGGGATTTCTGACCTCGCTGTCTGTACTGTCTCTCTCACACACATACACACACACTCACATACACTCACTCCCACACACATGCTCATACACACACACTGACTCTTACACACACAGATCATTTCCAAAAACATGAAAAGATTTTCTTACTATTCTGGACATACTGTACATATCACTCATACCAGCCTAGCAACACCTCAGCAACCAGCCAGAACACCCTAGCAACTGCATAGCAACAGCCTGTAAACCAAACATCATAGCACTGAGTTTAGCATGAGAAAGTACTCATATTCTTTTGATAATATAAAACTCTTGCTCACAATAACCAGGTCGTTGAAGAGTAATTAAACCATTCAGTTCAACCACAGCTGAAGATCTAAAACATCTCCAGATCTACAGATCCAGGGCGATTATTGCTGCAAACTGTTGTTACTGTACTTGGATAGGAAATAATTGAGTAAAGCGGAGCAGCTGAAGGGAAGCGAATCGAAATCCTCAGGGTTTATTCTGTTCTGCATAAATCAAAAGGCAGCGGATTTGAGCGAAGGCTTCACTGGTCAAGCAGAACATCCTGGACTTCCACTGGAGGAGAGGAACATCTGAACACAGAGTCTAATCACACCGGGGCAAGTCGTCACAGGACTAATCACACCGGGGCAAGTCGTCACAGGACTAATCACACCGGGGCAAGTCGTCACAGGACTAATCACACCGGGGCAAGTCGTCACAGGACTAATCACACCGGGGCAAGTCGTCACAGGAGAGACTAATCACACCGGGGCAAGTCGTCACAGGAGAGTCTAATCACACCGGGGCAAGTCGTCACAGGACTAATCACACCAGGGCAAGTCGTCACAGGAGAGACTAATCACACCGGGGCAAGTCGTCACAGGAGAGCTCAATCACACCGGGGCAAGTCGTCACAGGAGAGTCTAATCACACCGGGGCAAGTCGTCACAGGAGAGTCTAATCACACCGGGGCAAGTCGTCACAGGAGAGTCTAATCACACCGGGGCAAGTCGTCAGCAGGAGAGTCTAATCACACCGGGACAAGTCGTCAGCAGGAGAGTCTTAATCACACCGGGGCAAGTCGTCACAGGAGAGTCTAATCACACCGGGGCAAGTCGTCACAGGAGAGTCTAATCACACCGGGCAAGTCGTCACAGGACTAATCACACCAGGGCAAGTCGTCACAGGACTAATCACACCGGGGCAAGTCGTCACAGGAGAGTCTAATCACACCGGGACAAGTCGTCACAGGAGAGTCTAATCACACCGGGGCAAGTCGTCACAGGAGAGTCTAATCACACCGGGGCAAGTCGTCACAGGAGAGTCTAATCACACCGGGGCAAGTCGTCACAGGAGAGTCTAATCACACCGGGGCAAGTCGTCACAGGAGAGTCTAATCACACCGGGGCAAGTCGTCACAGGAGAGTCTAATCACACCGGGGCAAGTCGTCACAGGACTAATCACACCGGGGCAAGTCGTCACAGGAGAGACTAATCACACCGGGGCAAGTCGTCACAGGAGAGTCTAATCACACCGGGGCAAGTCGTCACAGGAGAGTCTAATCACACCGGGGCAAGTCGTCACAGGAGAGTCTAATCACACCGGGGCAAGTCGTCACAGGAGAGACTAATCACACCGGGGCAAGTCGTCACAGGAGAGACTAATCACACCGGGGCAAGTCGTCACAGGAGAGACTAATCACACCGGGGCAAGTCGTCACAGGAGAGTCTAATCACACCGGGGCAAGTCGTCACAGGAGAGACTAATCACACCGGGGCAAGTCGTCACAGGAGAGACTAATCACACCGGGGCAAGTCGTCACAGGAGAGACTAATCACACCGGGGCAAGTCGTCACAGGAGAGACTAATCACACCGGGGCAAGTCGTCACAGGAGAGATCTAATCACACCGGGGCAAGTCGTCACAGGAGAGACTAATCACACCGGGGCAAGTCGTCACAGGAGAGACTAATCACACCGGGGCAAGTCGTCACAGGAGAGACTAATCACACCGGGGCAAGTCGTCACAGGAGAGACTAATCACACCGGGGCAAGTCGTCACAGGAGAGACTAATCACACCGGGGCAAGTCGTCACAGGAGAGTCTAATCACACCGGGGCAAGTCGTCACAGGAGAGTCTAATCACACCGGGGCAAGTCGTCACAGGAGAGTCTAATCACACCGGGGCAAGTCGTCACAGGAGAGTCTAATCACACCGGGGCAAGTCGTCACAGGAGAGTCTAATCACACCGGGGCAAGTCGTCACAGGAGAGTCTAATCACACCGGGGCAAGTCGTCACAGGAGAGTCTAATCACACCGGGGCAAGTCGTCACAGGAGAGTCTAATCACACCGGGGCAAGTCGTCACAGGAGAGTCTAATCACACCGGGGCAAGTCGTCACAGGAGTCTAATCACACCGGGGCAAGTCGTCACAGGAGAGACTAATCACACCGGGGCAAGTCGTCACAGGAGAGTCTAATCACACCGGGGCAAGTCGTCACAGGAGAGTCTAATCACACCGGGGCAAGTCGTCACAGGAGAGTCTAATCACACCGGGGCAAGTCGTCACAGGAGAGACTAATCACACCGGGGCAAGTCGTCACAGGAGAGACTAATCACACCGGGGCAAGTCGTCACAGGAGAGACTAATCACACCGGGGCAAGTCGTCACAGGAGAGTCTAATCACACCGGGGCAAGTCGTCACAGGAGAGACTAATCACACCGGGGCAAGTCGTCACAGGAGAGACTAATCACACCGGGGCAAGTCGTCACAGGAGAGACTAATCACACCGGGGCAAGTCGTCACAGGAGAGACTAATCACACCGGGGCAAGTCGTCACAGGAGAGACTAATCACACCGGGGCAAGTCGTCACAGGAGAGACTAATCACACCGGGCAAGTCGTCACAGGAGAGACTAATCACACCGGGCAAGTCGTCACAGGAGAGACTAATCACACCGGGCAAGTCGTCACAGGAGAGACTAATCACACCGGGGCAAGTCGCACAGGAGAGACTAATCACACCGGGGCAAGTCGTCACAGGAGAGTCTAATCACACCGGGGCAAGTCGTCACAGGAGAGACTAATCACACCGGGCAAGTCGTCACAGGAGAGTCTAATCACACCGGGGCAAGTCGTCACAGGAGTAAAATGCCCCATTGGTGCTCCATACGGCAGGTTTGCTAATGTTTCTAATCGAGGCTCTGACTCTCGGCTCAGTGTTTGACAGGATGATGGAGTTTCTTCAGAGGAAACTCAGATCCATTGCATAGATGATTCTGGCATAGATTAGCATAGCCTGTAAAGAACTGACATCACTAATACAGGCTATACTAATTAAAGCCAGAGTCATCAAACCAGCCCGCCGACGTCGAGGAGATTATTTCTTTTTTAAATAAAGTGTAATTTCTTCTTGAGTTTGATTCTAAGCTGTAATAAAACTCACTCATAACAGCGTTTGTTCATTTTCACCAGTGAAACCGCGGCGACTGATTAAACGGTTAATGGACGTCTACTGGGTTTATCACAGCGGCTCGTTATTAAAGCGTCAGTCATTAGATGACAGACAAAGAGTTCAGGACAATTACAACAAATACAAACACAAACAGTGTCCTCTCAGTAAACACACACACCAGTGAGAGTGTGTGTAATGGAGATGGAAAAATCTGCCCTGCCGTTCACAGAGACGCCATTATGATCCATTACTCAAACTCCTAATGTCACATCACACTAATAATCACACAATCCATCAACAAACATCATTTAGTCCTCGAGCTTGATTCAGTGCTGATGATATGAGTTAACAACACTCCTAACCAGAGAACAGGAACGTTCTTCAGTAACATTGACAGAACGTTTGTTCAAAGTTATCTGGTCTTTAATAATGATCTCAATCATTCATGGAGTGTTTTCTTAACTCTCTGATGCTCTTCTTTTATTTTTGACAGAACTTTTTGTTTTCATTGGAATGAGTACAGAAACTTGGTAAAGGTTTTGCAACACTCACAAAAGATGTACATGAATGGAACAGGTTAAATGGTCTTGTAAAAAATAGTCACACTTGTGTTTCTCGCGGTCAGAAACGACGCATTGGAAATGAAGGTTTGGAACTGCAGCCGAACATACTCTCACAGAAAAATCCTTTTTTGAGATATCAAACTCAAATTTGTTTAGATTTATAGCTTTATATTTTTTGCAGTTTTAGAGCAAAACGTGATTTTGAAAAAAATATTTTATATAAAAATTTTAAATAGTATTTTTCATAATACACGTAAAATTCTGTTCCTTTTTAAAGTTCACTTTTTAAAACGTTTTTTACTTCTGCAATTATCTGACAAGTGTCGTCTTTAAAAAGATCAAACTTCAGTCTGTGCTTTAAAGTATTCAAGATTTACCAGTTTAAGTTTTACTTTTCAGGTCTGTGCTCAGAAAATGAATGGATTATAAACAGGTCCTTCAGTGAGAATATAATTTAGTATCATACAATTACAAAATATTAAATAAAAAACATCAAACTACAATATAGTACATCCATTTCATTGAAAAAAGAAATAAAAATGAGTCATTTTTGACTTTTGACAGTTTTTTTTTTAAATGTAACTTGTTTTGGAACATTCAGAGAACTTTCAAATGTAACATTCCAATAATGTTTAAAGAATGATACAATGTAATGTTCCTTCAGCATCTGTATAAAAATAAAAGATGCTTTTTTAAGCCTTTAAAAGCTGATGAATGTTTATATGAATGTCTGTGAAGGGAACGGACTGTCTTCTGCTTTTCTTCTCCTCGGTATAATGCGTATTAAAGTAGTGTTTCGAAGCGTAGCTGATTCCGTGTGATACAGCGCTGACACAATCATTCAAAACATGGATGATGTCACAATTCCTAAAGCCGAACCATATCTCAAGTTTAATGTACAAAAAAACACAATTCAACCTCTAAGAAATGATCTAGTCTAGAACTTACAGTACAAAGAACGTTAACAGAAACGGAGGCTGTCAAGCTCCTAAAAGCTTGTGTCTGCAGCTTTCTAAACTCAATACAATTAAAATATGGTGTGTGAAAAAGCAACACACCAGGTTTTATCTAGACGCTTTCGGTATTGACAACTTTTGTGATGCTCGTGTTGTGCTTTTTTGTCCCTTATTAGTGCTTGAAAGTGTAAATGAGGACAGAATCTGCATATTTCTTTTAAAATAAGAGTTTGGAGAGCAAAGCAGCTCAGGATTCGATACGAATGCATTGATTTAAATTTGTGCTTGTTTGTGTCTCAACAGAGTAAAAAGTTGTTTTCAGCTGGATTGGTTTGATTCTGTTGTTTAATTTGTCTCAAAGGGAGTGAAGTCTGCTGATCTGAAACCGTGTCTGTTGGTTTGAGTCGTCGTGGACATTGGAAATATGGAGACGTCCTCGTTTTCCAGAGATTTTCCCCAGGAGAGCACTTTGTGGTTCTCTATCGCTCATCCCGTGTGGAACAAGATCTCTTGTCAGAAGTATTTATATGGGCCGATGTGAAAAGAGGATCAATGGGACAGAAACATAATCTAGTGATTTCTGTAATGAGAACATCTCATCAGAAAATACTGCAGTCTCTTCTGAGGCAGAGTTTCAAAATCTTTGAGATGACTAAACAATTGAGAACAACAGTAACTCAGCCACGTAAAAATCCCAGTACTTGCCTGACTGGAATGTGCCGAGTGTAAAGTTTTGGTGGAGACGGGATTATGTCAAGTCAGCTTTATTTATAATAGCACTTACAGGTTTATCACAGCAGCTTCACAGTGATAACATCAAAATAATACGGTTTGCTTCTAGAAGAAAACTGCTTCATCCTCCACCTGAAGTAAGACAGATCAATCATATTTCTGGATATTAAATGTGCCCAACAGAGCAAGCCAAAAGCCAAGGCAACAGTGGCAAAGAACCAAAACTCCATCAGTGACAGAATGGAGAAAAAACCTGGCCAACAAATGAACAGTGTATTACATAACAGGGTGTGTGGTGTGTGAGGTGTGGGGTAGTTCAGTGGAGGCGGGGTTATGGTGTGGGGTAGTTCAGTGGAGGCGGGGTTATGGTGTGGGGTAGTTCAGTGGAGGCGGGGTTATGGTGTGGGGTAGTTCAGTGGAGGCGGGGTTATGGTGTGGGGTAGTTCAGTGGAGGCGGGGTTATGGTGTGGAGTAGTTCAGTGGAGGCGGGGTTATGGTGTGGAGTAGTTCAGTGGAGGCGGGGTTATGGTGTGGGGTTGTTCAGTGGAGGCGGGGTTATGGTGTGGGGTAGTTCAGTGGAGGCGGGGTTATGGTGTGGGGTAGTTCAGTGGAGGCGGGGTTATGGTGTGGGGTAGTTCAGTGGAGGCGGGGTTATGGTGTGGGGTAGTTCAGTGGAGGCGGGGTTATGGTGTGGGGTAGTTCAGTGGAGGCGGGGTTATGGTGTGGAGTAGTTCAGTGGAGGCGGGGTTATGGTGTGGAGTAGTTCAGTGGAGGCGGGGTTATGGTGTGGGGTAGTTCAGTGGAGGCGGGGTTATGGTGTGGGGTAGTTCAGTGGAGGCGGGGTTATGGTGTGGAGTAGTTCAGTGGAGGCGGGGTTATGGTGTGGAGTAGTTCAGTGGAGGCGGGGTTATGGTGTGGGGTAGTTCAGTGGAGGCGGGGTTATGGTGTGGGGTAGTTCAGTGGAGGCGGGGTTATGGTGTGGGGTAGTTCAGTGGAGGCGGGGTTATGGTGTGGAGTAGTTCAGTGGAGGCGGGGTTATGGTGTGGAGTAGTTCAGTGGAGGCGGGGTTATGGTGTGGAGTAGTTCAGTGGAGGCGGGGTTATGGTGTGGAGTAGTTCAGTGGAGGCGGGGTTATGGTGTGGGGTAGTTCAGTGGAGGCGGGGTTATGGTGTGGAGTAGTTCAGTGGAGGCGGGGTTATGGTGTGGGGTAGTTCAGTGGAGGCGGGGTTATGGTGTGGGGTAGTTCAGTGGAGGCGGGGTTATGGTGTGGGGTAGTTCAGTGGAGGCGGGGTTATGGTGTGGGGTAGTTCAGTGGAGGGGGATTGAAGAGACAGAAGAGTTGAAGCTATAGCAGCAAAAGGTGGCCGACTCCATATTAAACCCTACCGATTAATATTGGGATGTCATTAAATTTATGTGCATGTAAATGCAGACGTAAAAAAACTTTTGGCAATAAAGTGTATTTCTACTCTACAGCAGTCCTCAGCGTATCACAGAACCAAAGATCAGCGGATTCATTTACATTTCAGGTGTTCGTGAGTTCAAGTTCATTTTAGAAAACAATGACTCCAGCAGAAAGTAATTAAACACAAAAAATCTGTGGCGATAAGACGTCTGAAACCCTCTTTCATTCAGGCCAGGGTTCTTTGTTCTGCATTCAGTTAATTAAATCAGAGACATTTCAGAGTTTAAACGAGCAGAACCTGCAGAGAATAAAAGCTTGGGAATTTACAAAGGAACTGAGTTCAGATAAAGCTCAATAACTCAATAAATATAACTCAATAAATAATAAACTCAATAAAGTCATTTTCATTAACAAAAGTAAAGCCCATCTGGAAGGACTGCTGATGATTTTCCTGCCGATCGATTATGACTAAAACCGAAGCATTTACTCGATGTCTTGCTCTGCGTTTGCACACAGATCTCACACACACGTGTGTTTACTATCTGTAATATCTGTCAAGTTCTGGCAGCAGCGATCGATGAATCGGACGCATATATATGTTGCATCTGCAATATATTACACACAATGTACCATATCTGATCACATATACATCTGAATATAAAATTACATCAATTATGATATATCAGTAAATATATTGTCACATATTATTTAATATATGAAAAGTGGCTATTCCTTACGTATTATTATATTGTAACACAATATATTATCCTGTTTATTTTCAAATATAATGTAAAAACAATTCATTTATAAAACGGTTGATTCTGATTGGTCAATAGCTGTGCTTTATTCATGATAACCGCTTCACCCAACGCTTCTCGTTATCACTGCGCAACACTGCAGTCCCTATGTTGTTTTATTGGAGCTTTCATGCATATATTACACATTGGATCGTTGTTGCTGTTCACGGTCAGGGACTATTTATTTATTTTTTGGTGAAAGGAAGGCTTTTATTGATTTTACTTTATGAAAGATGCACTGATACATATTATTAGTATATACTGATACATATTATTATATTAATACTGACCTAATAGATTTTATTAGTGCACCAAACGCATGGGTGGCGATGGCGCAGTGGATAAGACACATGCCTTTGGTGTTGAGAGAAATATGGGAAATATATTTTCTGTTTGTAAGGGTTGTTGCTGCACAGAAGAACATCATCAGAGCTGCGTTTGCACACAGATCTCAAACACACACGCGGCGTGTTTAATATTTGTAATATCTGTGAGGTTCTGGCTTCAGCGATGGATGGATCGGCCGCACACATCGCTCCCGTCTGTGACAGATGAACGGCTTTGGACTCGACTCAAGATCTGCTTGTGAACGTCCTCCAACTGTTTACTTCACAGATGAAACTCTGACGTTTCAAAGCCCTTCTGCTCGTGTTACGCTTCATCACTACAGGAGCCGTCAGACAGAGACGGATGCAAACTTAAGACCAGATGTAAATATGTGAATGTGAATGAATAAACGAACTGGCCTTTACATCAGCCGTACGCCAGGAATCATAACTCATGTCGTGGGTAATATGGGCTGAGTTGTCACACACTCCTTTAAATACTTCAACACTATAAGAGGGAAAAATGCACCAATATTCAAATCTCTGGAAGATATCACTGAACATTTAACCATAGCAAAATGCATTTCTTATGATCATTTTTCATCTCTGTTTTTGTGTTTATTTAAAATGAGACAAATCTGATATTATCTGATACTTAAATATGATACTTATAATCTGATACTTTCAGAGAAACTGTGATGGCGAGTGGACGGTTCCCAAATATCCCTATAAATGGACAGATCATGTGGAACGCCCCACGCATGTTCATTCAGAAATCATGTTCTGTAACGCAGCTTTATCTAATCACATCCAGACACACGCAGTGGACACGAGCTCCTGATTAATGTATAGATCCACTGAACAACATCTGATCTCTGCCATGACTCCAGATCCACCAGAGGAACCGAGTCCAGATCCACCAGAGGAACCGAGTCCAGATCCACCAGAGGAACCGGAGTCCAGATCCACCAGAGGAACTGAGTCCAGATCCACCAGAGGAACCGAGTCCAGATCCACCAGAGGAACCGAGTCCAGATCCACCAGAGGAACAGTCGAGAGTCCCAGATCCACCAGAGGAACCGAGTCCAGATCCACCAGAGGAACCGAGTCCAGATCCACCAGAGGAACCGAGTCCAGATCCACCAGAGGAACCGAGTCCAGATCCACCAGAGGAACCGAGTCCAGATCCACCAGAGGAACCGAGTCCAGATCCACCAGAGGAACCGAGTCCAGATCCACCAGAGGAACTGAGTCCAGATCCACCAGAGGAACCGAGTCCAGATCCACCAGAGGAACAGAGTCCAGATCCACCAGAGGAACCGAGTCCAGATCCACCAGAGGAACTGAGTCCAGATCCACCAGAGGAACCGAGTCCAGATCCACCAGAGGAACTGAGTCCAGATCCACCAGAGGAACCGAGTCCAGATCCACCAGAGGAACTGAGTCCAGATCCACCAGAGGAACCGAGTCCAGATCCACCAGAGGAACTGAGTCCAGATCCACCAGAGGAACCGAGTCCAGATCCACCAGAGGAACTGAGTCCAGATCCACCAGAGGAACCGAGTCCAGATCCACCAGAGGAACCGAGTCCAGATCCACCAGAGGAACCGAGTCCAGATCCACCAGAGGAACCGAGTCCAGATCCACCAGAGGAACCGAGTCCAGATCCACCCAGAGGAACCGAGTCCAGATCGGATTGAAGCGGACAGTTTGTGAACGTCAAAAGTAGGATATAAATGACAGAATGATCATTATGAGATGAAAGATCACTTTAAGAGTGAGATTGAGAACCTGAAGTTGAAAAGTGTGCAGAGAAGCGAGAGAGAGAGAGAGAGAGAGACGGGCGTCTGACAGTAATTAGAGAATGAGACACAAACTGTCTTCCTGCGCAGAGATGAAATGATCAGGAATAATTACAGTGATGATTCTCTCCACCTGTGAGTCTCCGCGGTCTGACAGACAAGCGGGAATATGAAGCAGTGAGCCGTGTGTGTGAGTTGTGCGTGTTGTGTGAGTTGTGTGTTGTGTGAGTTGTGTTGTGTGTGTTGTGTGTGTTGTGTGTGTTGTGTTGTGTGAGTTGTGTTGTGTGTGTTGTGTGAGTTGTGTGTGTTGTGTGAGCTGTGTGTGTTGTGTGAGTTGTGTGTTGTGTGTTTACTGGTAAGCTGAATGATACATGTGTGTTTCCTAAAGTGGCGAGCTTCATGATCGAGACTGAAGCGCATGAACGCTTTCTAAATGCGTCTGCATCACAATAACACAAGAAGAGCTTTCAGAACTCAATTACAGGAGCAGTGTCCAGAAACGGCCCTCACACACACACACACACACAGTACACACACACACCGGAGTGTGTAAAGACCACACGAGATGCTCACGATAATATATGCGCTCATTTGAGGCAGATTATTTGTTGTCCAATAAGAAGACGTTCACATGGAAACACATTTACCGGGAAAATCCCTCAATGTGCACCTGTCTTCTCCTCAGCGTCAGCTGTGATTGGATAACTGCAGTAACCAGTCGACCAATGGCGTCGTGCGTCTCTAATGTTGGTTTGGTGTTTCTGAAACGCCAGAGTCGAAGTGTGTGTTCAGAGTGATTGGTTGTAATTCTACAGGAAACTAAAAACCCAAATCCATTCATTTCAGGCCGAACTCTTCAATAGAAACAGACCATCGTCTTCCTCAGTCAGTGATGATGTGTGTGTGTTCAGGAGTCAGAGTGTGTGTTCAGAGGGTCCGAACTGCAGGGCTGATGAATAAACACTCTCTCTCTCTCTCACACACACACACACACACACACACACACGTCTCTCTCTCTCTCTTTCACATACACACACCACACACACTTCATCATCAAACTAACTTGTCGATTTAATATCATTATATTATTTGACTGTACTCTGGATATAAATCAATACTGCGATGGTTTGGTTCATATCGCCAGTCCAATAAATGAAGTGAACTGGATTTGAGAGAAACTGAAACACACACTGATTCTCATTCAGCTAAAACTGCAAAAACTCTCTCCACACCAAACTCGAGCAAACCACAGACACACACAACTACAGACACACAAAACCACAAACACACACACACACAGACACACACAACCAATGAAACACACACACAACCACACAAACAACTACAGACACACACACAGACACCCACAACCAATGAAACACACAAACACACACATAACTACAGACACACACACAACTACAGACACACAAACCACACAAACACATACAAACCACCACAGAAACACACACAGACACACAAACCACAGACACACACACACAAAACCACAGAAACACACACTAAACCAGCAGAAACACACACAAGCCCACAGAAACTCACAGAACCCCAGCGCACAGAGAAACACTCACAGCTCGAGCTCAATCTAACCATTTAACCCAGAGTTCAACCTCCAGAACCTCCAGAACCCGGAGTGGAGAAACAGACGGATTTATGTCCACAGGCTGTTAGCCTATCAATTATTTTATAAAAAGTCGTATTTATTATTAAAAAAGAAAATTACAAAAGTTATTCGATCAATTAGGACTGGACGGAATTCGATTAAATAATAGAAAATAATAATACAAATAAACTCATAGCCAATATGAATGATGATTAAACTTACGGAGTCCAAACTGAGGAGAATATGAGTCAAACTGAGTCAGTTAGATCCACCTGAAGCGCTCAGTCACATTCATCATCATCTTCATCATCACACCACCACCCTCTTCATCATCTTCATCATCTCCATCAGTCCAGCAGCTCCGAGGACCGACCGCATCTCTGAGGTGAGGATGAGGAGGATGAAGATTCGCTGCTCGGGGCGGGCTTCGCTGTCGGTGACGCCTGGTGTGTGTGTGTGCGCGCGCGTGCGCGCGATCTAGAAGTGTAAGATCTCTAGATCAGGATAAAGAAGAAAGAAAACTGCGTTTTAAAAAAAGGGATTTATTATTATCATTTACTTTTATTCGCTAAGGGCGTATTAAATTGTATACGAAATTGAAAGTAAAATCATTTATAAATATACAAAAGTTGTTTTTTGCTTTCTGCTTCTCAAAGAATCCTGAATAAAACGCGTGACGGTTTCCAGTCGGCCAGCGATATTGCCTGATGCAGTAAGTGTTTGACAATAAACTGAATATTTCTGACAAATCTTCCAGAGAAACATTCAAACCCTCATCATACTGCCTACTCGAGGACGACAGCTTCCTGAAAACCATAAAATAATAATAATTAAAAAAACACTTATTGCAGGAATATGCAACCCGATCTCACGGGAATTCGTAGTAGGGAATATGTGACACGTGACGTGAGATTTACAGTTTTCTCAATTGTTTGCACACAAATTCTTACTTGAGACGCAAACACCACAACATGTAAGTCATGCACAACCCCTGAACCAACTCTACTGAACTACACACACAATTCCTGCTTTACACTCAAACTGTCGAGAGTATGAGGCATACTTTCAGGAAATGTGTGTAAACACTCGAGAAAATACTGAAACTACAATCCTTCAGTGACACTCATAAATCACGTGATCTGCTGTGCGTGACTCTGATTGGATGGTGAAATGTCTCAGTGCTGCACTGGAAAAACATTATTCTGTAAATCAATATTTTTTGTCTTTTTATCTAACAAAAATCTGTCAAGGGGCTCAGAAACAGAAACTTCATGCAAAGAGAAACAAAGTGTGACTGTGTGTGTGTGTGTGTGTGTGAGAGAGAGAGAGAGAGATAAGTGTGTGAGAGAGAGAGAGAGTGTGTGTGTGTGAGAGCGAGAGTGTGTGTGTGTGTGTGTAGAGAGAGAGAGAGTGTGTGTGTGTGTGTGTGTGTGTGTGTGTGTGTGTGTGTGCAGTCATATCCTCATGGTTGTCATAGTGACAGGTCTGTGACATTGGAAATTAGTGTACTGAACCGAGAAGCTGAATCCACGCATGCACACAAACACACAAAATTTCCTCTTTCACACACACACACACACACACACACACACACACACACACACACACACACACTGTAATGCCTAAATAATTATACATCTCTCCTCATCAGTTCATCTCTGACTCTGATGAAGCTCAGTTCCAGCACTGGACACACACACACACACACACACACACACACACACACACACACACACACACACACACACACACACACACACACACACACACACACACACACACACACACACACACACACACCTGTAAATAATGCCTAAAATAATTCATACAGTCTCTCCTCATCCTTCAGTTCATCTCTGACTCTCTGATGAAAGCTCAGTTCCAGCACTGGACCGGACACACACACACACACACACACACACACACACACACACACACACAGTAGATATAACACCAGTATTTCTCCAGCGTTAAGTGAAGCCCTGCCGACGACACCTGTGATGACCAGCGTTATTAACGTCTTCATTCGGGTTTAATTTGAGTTTAATCTCCACTAATATCAGATACTGACACATGATCAGGACAAATACGGCTGATTCATAAACATGCATCAAGATGTTAAATGAAGGGATGAGAAATCGTTGCTTTATTATGTACCAGAACCGTCTCTGAGCGCCTGCCATGAGAGAGGTGCATGATGGGAAATCCCCGAAGTGCTTCTGTGTGTGAGCAGATGCTCGGCTTTACTGGGCAAACAAACACAACACGATTATATCTGACATATCATAACCTGACACTGTACACCTCAGAAGAGTGAATCGAGATGATAGATGGATGGATAGAGATAAACTGTGGCCTGGATCAGCGGAGCGGCTTCTGTCTGATCTGAGTTGTGGTCATTAATTCCTCATTATTTATTCTCTCTATCATAACAAACGATGGAAGGAGAGTCATTCATCACGAGCGGAGAGACTGTCAGGGTCATCATGATTCTGCTTATATGGACTCTGGAGAATAATAGAGGGCAAATTCATTCAAACAAACGTCTACATCACACACACACACACACACACACACACACGAGTGACATGAAGACACGATCCTACAGCGGAACGGCTCTCAGGCGTCTGGTGTGAAACACTGCTTTACATCTAATATGGAGGAATTATGAAATAATAATAAAGATACTGTATGTTAACACCATGATTTCACCTCAGCGATAACACAAGGATTGATTTAATGTTACATTACAAACCATGTTTTTCTGATATTTTGCACAAAACTTTTTCATATTGTTGATTGAGTGAGAACAGCCAGAAGAGTTTATCAGTCGTACGTGTAGATGATTTATGAAGTGTTTGATTGTTTGGGAATCGTTATAAACATCATCATGATCATGTGACATCACCAATCAATCAAATCATCTTCATATGGAACATTGATTTCCACATAGAATAAAACATTTTTAAAGATAATTGTCTCACAGTTGTGAGTTTACATCCAGCAAATCTAAATGTATTTCTCAGAATTGTGAGATAAAATGTCAGAATGTGAGATAATGTGAAAATGTCAGTGTGAGATAAAAAGATATGGATATTACCTTTTTTATTTTTCATTCTGTGGCTGAAACAATCTTCTATAACTTCACTTTCCAAACTGTAAGTTTTTTGGAACCCATCAGTCAAACTTCTCCAGCTCTCGTCAACTTCAGATGGAATAGATCTGGAGAAATGAACATTAACAATCATCGACTCAAACTGGGTTACACTGTATTTTACAGTTACAGCACTTACTCATATTAGAACTGAATAATCATAACTCGCTACATGCACTAGGGTTAAGTTTAGTAACTTATGCATAATTTACTGTTATTACTATAGCAACACTTTACATAAGGTTTATTAGTTAACATGAACTAAGAATGAACAATACTTCAACAGCATTTATTAATCTTAGTTAATATTATTCAGCATTACAATATATTAAAATCAAAGGTTGTATTAGTTGACATTGCTCATGGTTAGTTGTTAGTGAATACATTAACTCGTTAACTAATGAACTTTATTGTAAAGTGTAACCAAGCACGTGTGTTTAAGAGTAGATGATGTGACTGAGATGAAATGGAATCTAAAAGCACCTGTGAGAGGTCAAAGGTCAGCCTCAGTATCTTTCGGGTGTGTTTGCAGATGGTGCCGGATCACCCGTCGGATGTGGAGTGTGTGTTCATCTTTGGGCTCGGACCCTTATTTAGTCTCCTCTCGGACACACTCCGGCTAATCTGCGGAACCACAGCCAAATATGGACCGGATCGGCCGGACTGGGCTAATTTTAAGTCTCCGTGACTTGTGCTACGGTTCATGAACAGCTTCCAGTCTGTTTATTATATAGAGCTGGAAAGTGTGTGTGATGATGGGAAAGTGTGTGTGGCTGAGGAACGCTTCATATACCGTTGAGTTTGATAAATGAAACACATAAATCTCTATTTCCGCTCTTAATTCGTGTGAGAGTGATTCCTCAGAGACGTTACTCTACAGGAAAACATGTCGATCTTCACTGAATGTATCTAGAGTCGTTCTGTCTGAAATCTCACCGTCGCTATTTCAGAAAGATTCACAGCAAGAGGATGAAATATAAGATCTTCATCCTGTACATCAGAGCCTCTTCTACTGATATATTAGGACTGAGCTGATGTGAAATATGTGCATTATATACAGCATACACACTCTACTGTCAACAAACCTGCTCACACACACTTCATCAGTGGATATGTGACACACACACACACACACACTCAGACTGTTGAATCGTCACTCTTCTCGGCACTGATTGGTGTGTGATTGCGGCTGATTGAACACGAGCGCTGCGACCGTGAGCATCAGATTTACACACGGGGAATATTCATCAGAAACACTGAAGTGTGTGAGTGAGACGACACACACTCGCTTCTGCCGGATCCAGAGAGAGCTGTTCGTGAACATAATACACTGATTATTATCCTGAACGTGTTTCAACCTGCAGAATATAGACAGGAAATCACATCTCAGTCTCTTTAGTGTCTCTGTGTTATCTTTACTGACAATAAATGAGTTTTATTTGCACGCTCTCATCTCACTCTCTCACACACACACACACACACACACACACACACACACACACACACACACACACACACACACACACACACACACACACACACACACACACATCACTCACTCATCTCACACACACTCACTCTCTCACACAAACACGCACACTCAGTCACTCACACACTCTGTGTGTGTGTGAAATAATCAGAGATGTATAAAGTAGAAACCCGGACTTGAGTAAAAGTACAAGTGCTCTATTAAAAAGTGACTGTAGTAGAAGCTGAAGTGCTCTTTAAGCACCACACCTAAGGCGGACATACACTGTGCGATTTCAGCATCACACTCAACGAGTAAATCGCATGCGATGCAAAGCCAAAGTTCAGGACTAATTATGTGCTCACACTGTACGGTCCGATCGTCGAGCTGCGACTTCACTGCTCACACTATACGTGTAATATCTGCGATAACCCCCGGGATTGCGCCTATATACGTGTATGTATCCAGAGATATTGTCAAAACAAGCAGATATCTGCTATCAATATCAAGATGATTTAGCATTTTCAATTTATGCATTTAATTATATTAGTATTATTGTATTATAATTATTAGGGGAGGCCTATAGGCTAATTTTATTATTAAATTGATCCGCTATTGTAATTAATTTGCCACGCAATATTTTCACTGCACAACCAACGTGCTGTGAGGATAATAAAATATTACATAATCATAGGCCTAGGCTACTCCTCATTAAAAATGGTCTAAAACATTTAGGTCGATTACAATGAATTATAGGCACATAAAATAGAAGAGTCTATAATATGTCCGAACATTGCCATAATTAATCATCAATGAAAATTAAAAACAGGTTTATTTCAAAAACATTGTTTAAAAAATTAATAAAAGAGGTGTTACATCGCAGGTGGCTTGGAAGACGTGGGTAATATTATCCATTTTGCAACACGAACTGGAGGTAAGCAACAGTAATTTGTAGCTAGTTTGAACTACAGAAATTTTTGTATGCAGATTATACAATAATTTGTGGGTTTTGTTGTGTATTAGAAGAAAGGAAAAATTATTTACATGTCGACTGGGGATGCCGAATCAAATTTTGAAGAGAGACGCAAACATAGGCCTACATATACAGCTTCAAACACAACAAAAACATTCTGTAGATATATGATAATTATGACTGATATAGCAGACAAGATCCTTTATATGGCAACATTTGTAAGACAGCTATGATTTTATTTCTTACGGTGCTGGACCTCTGAGGGGTGGATGCTGTAAAGTGAATAAAATATATCAAATAAACAAACTAAACAATGGCATGATACTTTTAGAATGGATTTTAATTATTATACATTCACCTTAAAAGTTAAATAGTTTTTTACAAAGTCGGACTAACAGAATAATGATTTTAATGCACGATGTGGAGGGAAAGAAGCCGCCGATGTTAACCGGAGGGTGGTTTCCTCCGCGAATTAAGTGCAGGAAAATAGTTTTATGCACAACTATCTGTGGATTATCCCGCTTAAAGATCTCCCTCTTTTCGTTTTTATTTTAATTTTATTTTTTGCTGCAGATGAAATGGTTAAACTTCTGTTTTCGCGCAGGCGCAGTGAGGGAAAAACACTGAGTTTAGGGCAGTCGGTTCGTAGCTTTGCTTCAACTGTGCGATATAGTCACGAGGAGCGACCAACATTTCTGACATGCCAGAAATTCATCCGAACCATCCGATTGTCGATCGTGAGAGGTTAATCGCCTCTCGTTTCTCCCTGTACACTGCACGAACACTGCACGACAAACGACAAAACTGAAAATCGGTCCGACATCGAAAAAGAGTCGCACGAGTCAGAATTCGGCATCAAAATCGGACGAAAATTGCCAGTGTATGCCCGCCTGAAGTACTAAAGTATTCAACTTTTTTTGTACTTAAGTATTGCAAGTAGTTTACCTATTTTAAAATTCACTACTTAAGTACTAAAAGTAAAAGTACAAGTATTGTGTCATGTAATTATTAAAGAAAGCAGTCAAAAGTTTGAACTAGTAATCAAATAAGGCGCTTTGGCGGGATACAAATTTGCTTTGGCGGCGCCCAAAAATGTCATTTAAGGACAACCCCTGCATTAGTTGTCAATGACGTTTACATGCAGCCAATTTTCGGGTTATGTTCGGGTTAAGCTCACTTTTCGGGTTTCTGAAACATTAGGATAACCCGTTTACATGCGTGAGCAAAGACAGTTTCTCCTGTTTACATGGAACTGCAATATCCCGCTGTGAACGGCGACGCGCGGTTATAGCGTCTTGACGTACGGAGAACCTCAAGACGCAAACTGCGTCATTTCCGATTCTTCTTCCTGCATCCAAAGACAACAACAGCACGCGGATAATGAATAGTTCGGGGCAGATAGCGATCGCCTTTGTTTGTGCTGTGATGCTGGTAACGTTACTGACCTCGCTCCAAAAGTATGCTGTGCTGTGTCTCGCCATGTTTACTTCCGGTATACTGCACGCAGATTTTTCTATGCGCCGAGAAGTTTCTCTACTCAAAAGACCAAGATTCCTTGCGAGTAGAACATGCGCAGAACACAAATCACTATGGGGATATGCCGATACGCGTTTACATGAGCAAAAATTCGGGTTTGAAAGGGGTACCCCAGGTATAATATCCCGGTTTTTAAAATCCGGGATATGAGCATTTTTCGGGTTTTTGCCGGTGTTTACATGGCCGTTCGTGACCGGGTTATTGCTAATATACCGGTTTTGAACGGGTTATTGGCTGCATGTAAACGCATTACCCTAAAACTGGGGTGTAATTTAGGCAGCATGAAAGCCAACTTGCAACGAAGGATTCGTAAAAATGTAAAATTGTAACGAGTAACTAGCAGAACATTAAAAACATATTGAAGTAAAAGTATTAAATTCATCAAAAATATCTACTGAAGTAAAAGTAGAAGTATGAGGGGAAAAACAATACTCTAGTAGTGTACAGAATATACAGCATTTTACTACTTAAGTAGTTCCACTTCATTACTATACATCTCTGGAAATAATGGATTTAATTGACATACTGTAATAGAAAAAATCAGCTTATCTACACTGAGTAAACTTGAATAATTTTCACTGTAAATCACGAGTAGCTCAGAGTTTCATTGTGTTTTAATCGTCCCACTGTCCCACAGAACACGAATGTTTCAGTCCAGACACAGCCTTATGACCAATACTATTCACATACTTCAAATGATAATTCAATCTGCGCTTTCAGGAGGTCAAACTCATATCTAGGGTGTTCAATAACACACTCTGTCTGCTGATTAACTGCGGCTGTAAGTCATTAATCATCAGTCATGTAATAATTAAAGCATGTTCATCAGGAAAATGAAGAGGCTGTTTTCTTTAATCTGCCTCCATCTGATCTCTGTGTGTGTGTGTGAGAGAGAGAGAGTGTGTGTGAGAGTTAGTTAGTGTGTTTGTGTGTAACGGCATAAACAATCACCTGTGCATCATCAGAGAGATCCGGCTGATGAATAATAGGGAATCAAACACTGATCAGCGGATCTTCAGTCGAGATGTTCAACTGCAGGATAGTGAACACAGAAACTCACGGACTCGAACCCGACTGACCGCTGACATTCTCTCAGGTCGTTACTGTGCTCAAATCATTAATGTGCTAATTACTTTGACTTCAATTTGCATTTTATGACAGTGACATCTGACCCTCTTTATGATCAGTGACGATTTACTGCAACTAACCAGGAGATTAATCCGTAATACACACGAACACACTGACAGACAGACAGACAGATAGATAGATAGACAGACAGACAGACAGACAGACTGATAGATAGACAGACAGACAGACAGACAGACTGATAGATAGACAGACAGACAGACAGACAGACAGACTGATAGATAGACAGACAGACAGACAGACAGACTGATAGATAGACAGACAAACAGATAGAAAGACAGATAGATAGACAGATAGACAGACAGATAGATAGGGTGGATAGATAGACAGACAGACAGACAGACAGCCAGATAGATAGATATATAAATGATAGATAGACAGAGACAGATGAGACAGACAGATAGGGGTGGATAGACAGACAGACAGATAGGGTGGATAGACAGACAGACAGATAGGGGTGGATAGACAGACAGACAGACAGACAGATAGATAAGCACATCCTGACCTACGAGCATCAATAAATAATCGCTTTATTTGTCAAAATCATGCATGAATTGATTTTCCCTTTACAGGTCACACACAGGTATATTGCGCACAACTCTACACGGTACACTAAAGTTATTCCCCATGAGGTTTTTTTGTTATCAAAATTCTTTACACAAGTAAAATTTCTCTCACATAGTCGCGCGGCTGGTTCGTCTTTTTTTTTTTTTTTAGCCCATTTGTTGTTATTGCAATGATTCACATTGTTTCATATATAACAAATAAGAAAAGCATCTGGTCTTTGTCATGGCTATGAAAGAAAGTGCAGTGGTTTCCTGAAGGATGAGAAATGTCCATCAGAACGCAGGACGATCCTGAAGTCTGTGTGTCACGTGATCGAGTCGCCGTTCTGCAGGAGGGAAGCGTGAGGTGAGCTCCTGCGGGGAGCGCTGATGTTCACTCCTCCGTCGCCGTAGGGTGTGGTGTGTAGGGTGTAGGGGCGTGGTGTGTAGAGTGTTGTGTGTAGGGTGTGGTGTGTTGTGCGTGGTGTGTAGGGCATAGTGTGTAGGGTGTATTGTGTAGGGCGTAGTGTGCAGAGCACGTGTGTAGGGCATAGTGTGTAGTGTGTAGCGTGTAGTGTGTAGTATAGGTGTGTGTAGCGTGTAGTGTATAGGTGTGTAGTGTGTAGTATAGGGGTGTAGTGTGTAGGTGTGTGTAGTGTATAGTGTGTAGTGTGTAGCGTGTAGTGTATAGGGTGTAGTGTGTAGGGTTTAGTGTATAGGGTGGACTCCTGAATGGGTATTGCTTCTGTCGAAACTAAATCTAGTGCGAATGTGAATTGGACGTATTCTTGGCGAACGACAGGAAAGTCTGTGATATAATATTGTGAAAGGACAGAGATCTTAAATGTTCTTAAACCTATAAAACTGTGATATAGATCAGCTTGCATCTTTACGTTTCAAATGTTTCCTTAAACTTGCATAATAAACATGCAATGAAAGATTGTTCTGAAGGATATTGTTCTATATAAAGAGTAAGTCTGCTGAGGGAGTCTCTTCTTCATCTTGCATAAGGCACCGGATCCGTCGATAGAAACGTGCAGCGCTCGCTCTTCCTCTACCTCCTCATCCTCCTCTTCTGTGAGTTTGTTAATGAAATGAAGAAGCGTCGGATGGCAGGAAAGCGTGGATCTTCAGGTGCAGCTGTAAACTTCAAATATTCACTGCGAGTCAAAAGAAGCGCCACTGAAGAGAGCCATCCGTGTGTGTGTGTGTGTGTGTTTAATTGAGCTGGTCCTCGTATTGTTTCCGGAAACAGTCGCCAGCGGGAAAGAATTCCCAGCAACGCTCCTGGTACATTTTCCAAACGTATCGACTCCTGAAAGACAAACGAGAGTGTGTGTTGAATAGCAGAACCACCATCACATGAGAACATGCAGGAGAGCATGATGGGAAGTACCTGGCCTGTGTGCTTCGGTTTCATCCTTGTTGATGAGATACATGAAGAAAAATCTACAGGAGACACAAACAAGCAGTTATTAGTTATTACAGCAACACTTTACAATATGGTTCATTAGTTAGGGTTAGTTCACCCAAAAATGAAAATTCTGTCAGTATTTACTCGCCCTCATGTTGATCCAAACCTCTGTGTGTTTATTTGTTCTGCTGAACACAAAGGAAGACATTTGGAAGAATGTTTTAATCAAATAGACCTCAATCCCCATTGACTAACATAGTATGTATTTTTTCCTTCTATGATAGCCAATGGGGATTGAGATCGGTTTGATTAAAACATTCTTCCAAATATCTTCCTTTGTGTTCAGCAGAACAAATAAACACACAGAGGTTTGGAACAACATGAGGGTGAGTAAGATTTGTGGGTGAACTATCCCTTTAAATCATGTGAAATCTGTCTCTGGAAGCTTCATCTGGATACAGGACTGATCGCACGTCGTGCTGTGTGTGTGTGTGTGTGTGTGTGAACAGGTGAAACGCTTCAGGACAGAATCAGTGTTTGCTGAAGATGAATGTGAGAATAAAGCCGAGGTGTGTGTGTGGATCCAGCAGGACTCACAGATAGTTGGCCAGATTGTGTTCCTGCAGAGTGTGTGTCTCGAAGCCGTGAGGAACCGTGTTCGAGTAATCGTTTCCAATCCCACAGATGAAGCACTTGGTCTGCAGAAGGAAAGGCACGATGTGTTTAATCACACACATCTGAACAGGAGGAGCGTGTGTTTAATCACACACACTCAACGAGGAGGAGCGTGTGTTTAATCACACACACTCAACGAGGAGGAGGAGCCTTAGAGTCAGAGGAAACGCTTCTCACCTCCATGTCCTCCTTCACCTGCTCCTGCTGGTCTCTCAGCTCACCGAACGCATCGATGATCAGGCCTGGAACAACACACACACACACACATGAGATCATGTTATACTGAAACACACACACACTTATACTGAAACACACACACCTTGAATGATGGCCAG